>LSYV01000070.1:219418-265705 GCA_001584585.1 Gonium pectorale
CCTTGCACTCCGCGAGGCCCTTGGGTGGCAGGGCCCTTCGGGGTTCCTGCAGGGCTATATTTTTGGAAGGCTGAGGATCCGCGCACTGCGCGACCTCGGCACCTAAACAAATGAAAGATTCGAGCTGCATAGGCAGAGTTCATAGGCTGAGTGCTCTTCAACCGCTTTACACATGCCAACGGCAACGTGCTGTGTGCCCTTGGCCATGTTACGCAGCACCCTGGGGCCGACCCTCCCTGGCCTGACGTATCGCAAATCTCGCCGAAGCCTTACATGCACGAGCTCAACCGCCTGATGATCCTGGGCATATCCCCTCACCAAGTGCAGAAGCCATGCCATTATTCATCGGGCCAGATACCGTTGTTGCACCCGTTGTGCCATCTCAAGTGTGCTGCCTCATGGAAGCTCTGCGCGCGCGTTCAGCTCTTTGCCAACCGACGGTTGGATCCATCGGGACATTACAACACCCTGAAGATGCCCCATGGTCTTGTGCCTGGCCGTGAATAGAACGCACATTCCTGCCGCCATTTCGCAATCACTCCACGCGCCTTATGCGCTGTACAGCCAACTTAGCCCACCCTAGCACCCGAACGAGGGGCCACCGCTCAAACATCTTACCTTGACTCTGCTTGCTTCATTTCTGGCGTAGGCTTTATTGGATTGCTTGTGACGGCATTGCCCTGGTCGGCGGCGCCCCGCGACGTCACAACCGAGAAGATGCGGGGATAATAAAGCTGTCCCTGTATGACTGTCGATATGGTGCCCTTTTCGCGGCGCCGTCTGGGATGAAACCTCGCCTAGACCAAACTGCTGAAAACAGTGTGGAGCAGTGGCACAAGTTGGACTTTTGTCCTGCGCTTGACGTGCCGCGTTGACATGCGTGGTAAACTGCAGGGTTACAGGGATGTACGGCCAAGAAGTACAGAACGCACGTGACGTAACATATACACGGTCGCTGCAATTGTAGCATCGAAGCCGTATCCTGCAAGAGGCGTACCCTGCTCCCAACGCCGCCCTGCTGCCCAAAGGGTGGATACAATGTGTCCGGCGTCAACCCGCAGCACACAACAGAGCGCTCAACAAACATGAAGAAAATCTGAAGCAATAGCACCCCTGGAAGCAACACTCGTTGCCAGCGCAATGCGCCAACTGGGGTGCCCGGGAGCTGGCGCGTGGGTTGCCGACACAAAACGCGCCAGGTTGGTTCTCCGTATGGAGACCATGTTGGGAGCACAAATCCTCCATCGCCGAGGAACAATACGTGTCCCCATCCCACACAATCATGAGCACGGGTATTACCACCAATGAACCGATGTATGCCATAAACTCAATGCGCTCCCAATGGCGGGATAAGAAAGGACATTCGCGCGGAGGTGGACACGGGCATCAATAAGACCCTCAACGTCTGTCCAGGTCCACGAGCAGGTTCCTCCAACCACGCCAAAGTAAACTCAGGCAATGTGTTAAGTCAATGAAACGATTAGATGTGAGCATTAGCAGCCAAGTTTGACCCGTCGCGCCTGAAAGCATCCCGCTCCCAACTGCCTGCACAGGAATGCTCTATTGCGCAACTGCAACCGGAGCCTGACAACAAGCAGCCAAAGCACTGAGCGGAAGCGCCGCATCCCAACCCCGCAATAACGCTCCTGTCCTCGCTAGCTCGCTAATGGAACATGACCGCGCGGCGCCGCCGCTCCTCGGCCTCCCGCCGCTCCTCCTCCTCGCTTAGGTAGCTGCTATGCTCGCTGTAGTCATCCTCCTCGGTACGATAGTACGACGAAACCTTCTTGCCGGACACGCCCACGCGCCCACGCCGCCGGCCCAAGGCATCATCCTCGTCCGCGTCTGCGTCGTCCCCGTCATCATCCTCCGCGCCGCCGTCCGGCCGCTCGTCCCTCCGCATCGCCAGCGCCGCGCCCCAGCTGTAGCCACCGCCCAGGCCGGCGTCCCGCGGCCCCGCCCCGCCGTCCAGATCGCTGTCGCTGTCGGCTCCGGAACCGCCGTAGTAATCGTCGTACGGCGCGTCCTCCTCGTCGGGGTACGAATTGGCGTAGTAGCTCTCTGCGTTGGAGTCCTCACTGTCATGCTCCTCAGCCGCCGCCGCCCGCTGCGCGGCCTCCGCCTCCAGCTCGCCCGCCCAGAAGAACTCGTCGTCGTCCTCTGCAACCTGCAGACACAGGTGCAGCGGCGCCAGTCCCAAACGGCTTGGACGAGGAAAACATCTGCATCCTGTGTGCAAGGATTGCCGGAGCAATCGTGGGGCTTCTACCGCTACAAGCAGGGGAAGCCATGTGGGGAGCCGAGGCAGACCTCGCCGACACAGCACTGCATTGATGCCGTACCTCGATAATAGGCGCCGCGAAGTCTGCGCCGCTGGGGGCATCCGCCCAGGGCCACAGCTCATTGCCGCCCTCCCGATCGCCGCCCATCTCCTCATCAGGCACCGGCACGTACACGTCGTACACGAAAGCGTTCGTATCGTCCCCGGCCGCGCCGCCGCTGCTGTTTGGCCGCGATGTGGCGGGCCCGGACTCTGGGGCAACGATGGTAGCTGCAGGCGCCCTGGCCTGAGGGTCCGTGGGCTGCGACGCAGCGGGCGTGGTCGTGGTCGGCTGCGGCCGGTGCTGGGAGATAGGCCCGCATTGCGGCTGCGGTTGTGGCGGTAGGGCCGCCGGCTCGGGGCCCGCCGCGGGGGCTGTGGCCAAGGGCCGCCTGGGACGTGCCGGTATTCGCCGAACCGCCGGCTGCTGCTGCAGCTCCTGGCCGTGCTGCTGCAGGTACTCGCTGACCTGCGTTATTGGCGGTGCGAGGGGCATGTAGCATGTTGCGAACATGCACGTATGGCCGTGCAAGTGCCTCATTGGTTCTACCTGCCTTGCAAAGCAAACGGCTGCAAGAGAAGGACCTAGCCATTGGTCGGTCGGCCAGCACCGGCGCACTAGCGCGCGCCAAGAACCGCCCACGCTGCGCGACATGGCAGGCCACCAAGAAGCAGCAGCCAGGATTCCGTGTGCTCGGCACCCGCGCGCTTCGATGCCCAACTGCCCAACTGTCCATTCTGTAGCCTACCAGAGGCCCGTAGCGATGCAGGATGAGGGCCTCCTCCGCCGCCGGCGCCGGCCCTACTCGAGCCGCACCCGGAGCCGCAGGGCCTTCCCCCGCCTGCGGCTCCGCCGCGGCTGCAAGTTGCTCCGGCGGCTGTACCGCCTGCTTCTGTCGCTCACGCCTCGCCCGTGCCCGGCCGCCGTCCGGTCGGCGCCCGGCGTCAGCGGCGGCACGCCGTCCGGCTGCGGCTGGCGCATCTGCCGGCAGCCGCTCCAGGTCGTACATGTGCAGCAGGCTGGCCGGCTCCGCCCCGTCATCGGCGAGCGGTTCCCGGCGCCTACGGATCTGCAAGACAGCCGTCCGGGCTTGCGCGTAAGGCAAGACGTTTTCTTGAAGCAAATGCAAATACGTTGGGAAAACATTGCTGCGGTAGCTCTTGACGCTAGGCGCAACACTCGTGCCTCGCTTGCGGGCGCCGATTCGGCCCTACCTGCTTGTACCGAGCCGCCGCGCCCGCCCTCCTGTGAGTCTCCCGCATCGCTGCCATCCGGCTCGCACGGGTGGGCACGTCAGCGGCCCTGGTATCCCGTCGATGTGGCGCCTCCAGCGGGGCGCTGCCCGTTGCGGCTGGTCGCCCGCCAGATCCAAGAGCGTACACGGGCGCCGCCGCAGCCTCGCTATCGCCCGGGGGCACCAAGGGCTCAGGGCCACACGGCGCTAGGCTGGAGGCCCCGAGGGGTTCCGGCTGGGGCTCGGCGCCCTTTGTAAGCGGCTCAGCTGGTGGTTCAGTGACGGGCGCGGCTGCGCGAGCGCACAGGAGCTGCAAGAGTGCCGTCTCCGACATGTCCTGCGCCGCAGGGGGCAGCACAGGGGCCGGAAGCAAGAAATGGCATCAGAACCGCTCCACGCTCCATGGTGAATTCTCTCGCAAGCCTTGCGACTCTGCTCCTTCGAGTTCGTGGCTCCATGTTGCGGTGCCCGTGGCTGCGTGACAGCACACCCAGGCCCTGGCCCGGCCCGGACCAGCGTTTGTCCACGCACCTCCAGAGTCGACACCTCCATGGTCTGTAACCGCCTGAAACGCCTCCGTCGCACTTCCGCGACAGGCGCACCGCCGGTCCCCGTGCCGACTGCCATGCCCTGGAACTGCAGCAGCAGGTCGTCGTACCGGGGCTGCTTGGTTTGCCTGTCTCCCGCGGCCTCCAAGACTACACACATGAGGCGCCCGGGTCTTAGAAGACGCAGAGGTGGACACGGGTGGCCCGTGCTCGTGTTAGCCTGGGCACTCACTGATTTCAGGCTCCGCCGGCTCATCTCGCCTCCGCTTTATCCGCACGACTGTAAGAGACGCTGACACGTTTTGAACCCCGTCCCCCAGGTCGGCCATAGCAAGCGGCGTTCTCTCCATGATGGCAACTGCCAAAAGGGCTATGAGAGGAGGACTAATATAATCATGCTAAATCACAATCGTAAACTTTTTGTTACGGTAACCTTAACAGAGTGAAGAGTTTTGCTCGGGCCGGCACTCAAACGTCCGGACGGCGCTTGAACGTCTACAGTTTGCAAGACTAAATGCGAAACGTGGTACACAACATTACTGTACATGTAATGTATACGTCGTAAATTATGGTAAGGCGATGAATCCACGCAGTGACAGCCGGCCAGCAGGGGAGGCAGGGCGCTGCCATTGCCATGCCAGTGCCCAGGTCTGAACACTATGGGTTTCGGCATGTGGGGCGTCCTCTGCACCATCTTGACAGGACAGGTGCTGCCGCGGCATGCGGCTCATCAGGACTCTTATGTGTGGCGCCTGGCGCGCCGTCGCGGCGGTGGAGTGGAGAAATGCCTTGCGCTTTTGTTCGTCCCGAGAGCAGCTTCCCGGTGTCGTGCAACGGATGGGTCCGGTAAAAACCGACCGCCCGTCAGTTACACCTGTCGCCTGCCTCGAACCGCACCAACCCTACCCTCTCCGCCCTACCCAGCGCCTCGTCGCCGCGCTCGAACGCTACTGAGATCACAGCAGCGACGCCGACCCCGGGGCCTGGTGATAGATCTTGACAGGAACCTCCAACTTGCCTTGGGTCGCGCTTTAGTAGCTCGCGCTTGCCTAGTCGTTGTATCGCGGGATATTCTACTGCCCTTATCCTTTCTTGACCTGGTGCCGAAGCGACCGGCATTCCTCTCAGGGCCGACTGTCAGGGCTTCTCCACTCGTGTCGCTAGCGCTCCACGCTTGAAGCACCGCCTGGCCATCGGCAGCCTCATTTCAGCAAAGTGTCACCGCCAGGGCCCGCTTGGAGCGCTGCTTTGAGACCCATCACTGAAAGGACCTTCCCTCGACTTCGTCCCCTCCGCTGCGGTTACCCATCGCCCTGGCGGCCCGTCCGCGACTGACAGGGCCGCAGCACGTCTGCCCGCAACCAGCTCTTCCTGCCAAAAACACACATCAATAGGCAGCGCCCCTGCTCGCTGCCATGGCAGCCTCACGCGCATCGAAGAAGTCCTGCCGCCGCGCGTCGGCTTGAGCTCGCACGGCGGGCGCATGGTCCCGGATGTCCGACTCGCCGCCGCGCCCCTACCGGCGGAGATCTGCACAGCCCGGGCATGAAGGCTGCAGCGGAGCGCGGCCGCTGCCGCAGCCGCAGCCGCGAGGGCATCTGGGTCGTGCCGACCCGCCTGTCAACCGGGATCACGCGCAGAACACCGGACCGGCTGGAGCTGCCCGACCCGACCCAGCAGCACCTCATCGCGACGCCGCACTCTCAGAAGCGCCCGCTGCCGCTTATTGGACTTCAGCCGAGGCGGCAGCGCCTACAGCCGACTACTGCATATCACCCAGCGCTCTGCGGCACCCCGAGGTGGCGCGGCGCCCGAACCGGCGAGCGGCGGCGGCGGCGGCAGCAGCCTGGCCGCTGCGCGCCCGCTGCCGCGCGGTGCTTGCGAGCCTGTTGGTGACGCTGGCGCTCGGCTGGGCATCTAGCGCCGCCGCGGTTGCGGCCGGCCCCGGTGAGGCGAGCGGGGGGGGGGCGCGGGGCATTGCAGTGCCGCACTGCACGCCGTCGCTGTGCGATTGTTTTATTTCCGGGGACATGACTGCCGCACGCCCGGCTGGCTGACTGATTTCCGGTTTCGTTTCCTAATATTGCGTTCAGCATTCTCGCAGCGCTTTCGTGCAGTCGCTTTGGGGTTTTCAACCGCTTTGGTGCCGTCCTTATCCGTATGCCTGCCTCCCTGCCTGCCTGTTCATACACGGTCTGCCGCAGCGACCGTGTTCCGCGCGCGCGCCCCAGGCGGACCTGGCGCGGTGCTGCCGGCCCCTGCCGTCCCCGGGCCGCGCGCCGCGGAGCACGCGGGGCCGGGGCTCCTCGACGTCGGCCCCGACACCGCCGCCGTGTTCCGGTCCGTAGTCGAGCCGGCGCCGTACGCCGGCCAGCCCGCAGGTGCCAGCACTGACGACAGCCTCCCCGTCTACGCGGCGGGGTATGCCAGAGGCGCGGATGATGGCTCTACGGCTCATCGTCGCCTGCATCAGGCTGCAGACGCCAACAAGCCGCCATCGCCGCCGCCGCCCGGGCCAAGCGACAAGGGCCCTGCGCCGCCGGCGCCACCATCGCCGCCGGCGCCGGCGCCGGCGCCCCCGCGGCCGCCGATGCCTCCACGGCCGCCTGCGCCGCCCCCGCAGCCGCCGGCGCAGTGCAGCGCCGCGCCGCTTCAGGAGCTGCCGGTTGCTCTCCGGAGCCAGCAGGCGCTGCGGAGCTGCCCTCTGGTGGCGGCGTTTCTGGTGCGGGGGCCGGTCGCCGCTGCTCAGCCGTCGCCATCACAGGAGGGCAGCGCCTCCAGCAGCGTCGGCAGTGGCGGGAGCAAGACGCTGGCGGGTGCACGCGTTGGCGCGCCGCCGCCGCCGCTGTGCACCTCAGCCGTCCTGATGAACAACGGCAAGGTGTGTTTCCCCATCATAAGTGTACGGACCGATAATCTGTTTATGAGCCCGCGCGAGCGCCTTCCTGTTGCTGCTTTTCCTTAGCGTCCGTGCACTGGGCCGCCTTGCGCCAATACGTAACTCATGGACCGGGTCCTAGTCACTGCCTTGCCACCTACCCATGCATCTGCGGATGCGGTTACGTGCGTCTGCGCCGCGGCTGTCGTTCTCGGCGGCAGGCGAGCCTGTACGGCTGGCAGCTGGTGTGGCGCTTCAGTAACTACTCCGCCTACCGGGTCGCCGACGCGGACGGGGCGGTGCTGGTGACCTCGGGTGAGCTTGCGGTCCGCTTGCGGCACTGCCTATCGAGCTGGTGATGCGACGACTGCACATTGCCATGCCACCAGGAGCACCTGCTCAGCCCCGGCATAGTCCTGGTAGCTAGAGCGATGGCAGCTGCTGATGCGTGGCGGCGTGGCCTGTCAAGGCCGCTTTACATAACACTCATGCCTCGCCAACCGATCATACATCCAAACACGGCCCAGGTGGCGACGGCGCCCCGGTGCGCATCGTTAACTCGGGTGAGGCCAACTCCATTCCACCCGCCGGCGGCGCCGCCAACTTCACCATGTCCCTGGTGCTGAGCAACGCCACCCCGCCCGCCGCCGCGCCACCGCTGGAGTGGGCGGCCGTGTTCGTCAACGGGCAGCGCTGCGTGCAGCTGCCGTCCAGCAGCCTGGGGCTGCCCGTCTGCGGGGTGCCGTACGGACAGCTGGCCGTGGGGTCTCGGGACAAGTCGCCGGGTACGGACGGGGCTTTTGTCATGGGATGGTGGCTCCATGCTGTTGTTCGTGGCGGAGGCCACTGGCCTTGACTCCATTGCGGTGTTTTCATGCCTCACGCGGCTAAACCCGCAGAGCGCACTCACCTTCAGTGCCTCATCAAAGCCTGCCGTAGGTGCCGTGTCAGGGCGGACGCGTTGCGCTGCCGCTTACCGGCATGGGAGCTAAGCCTGGTTTGCTGCGGCAAATCCACCCGCCCGCCGATCCACCCACCCGCCAACCCACCGACCCATTGCAGGCCAGGGCGAGGTGCTGGACCTGGCGTGCGCTTCCATCTTCTGCTGCGGCGACCTGGACCCCACCGACGACCCCGACGACGACCCGGGCAGCGTGTTTGGCAGCAAGAAGTCGCCGCCGCCACCGTCGGGCGGCAGCACAGGGCCTGCTGTCGGCGCCGGCGGCCCTACGACGCCGCCGCCGCCGGACTCCATCGCGCAGCTGAGCAGCGCGCTGTCGCAACTGACCGCGATTGTGATTGAGCTCCTCCCGACCGCGGGCGGCAAGCCCAGCGGCGGAGGCGGCGCGGTGGGGGGTTTGACGCCACCTCCTGGTCAGCAGCCGTCGCCGGTCTTTGGCAGCGCCGTCGGGGGCGGCACCGGCGGCAGCAATTCCAGCGGCGGCACGGGTGGCGCGTACCTCTCCTACGCGGTCCTCGCGCGGCTCCACGAGCTGCTGACGGCGGCGGCCAGCGGCGTTGATGTGACGGTGGAGCTCCTGGCGACGCTCCAAGAGGTCGTGCGTGAGGGCGGCTTCGGCAGCGCGCCGGTCAGCGGCGGTGGCAACCTGACGTCCTTGATGGAAAAGCTGTCGATGATCGTGGCGGCACGCGCAACACCGCCGCCGTCACCGTTGCCGCAGCCGCCAGCGGCGCCCGCCAACGGCCCGCCGCCGCCCCCGGGCAGCAGTGGAAACGGCGGCGACGGAGATGGCGACATGCACCAGTCCTCGGACCCCGACATCCCACCAGCGGAGATGGTCGGTGGGGGCGGTAGCCTAGGCCATGGCGGAGGCGGGTTGCCGGGTGCTGCCACGGCGCGACAGCCACCACTCGTGGGCGCTGCAAACCCTATCATCGGCAAGGTCCCGCCGTTCGTCGGGCCCGTCAAGAACGCCACGCCGGACGAGGCCACCAGGCTTGAGAAGTCGGGGTTTGAGGAGAAGCGCCGGCCTCACAGGCAGACCGTCATAGCGGTGTCGGTGTGCGCTGCCTCCCTGGTGGTGCTGGTGCTGCCAGCAGTCGCCGTGGCCGTGCTTGTGGTGCGGAGGAGGAGGAGGAGGCAGCAGGGTGCGGCCGGCGCCGCTGGCGACGCCAGCGACCGCACGCAGAGCAAGCAGAGGTGGCTCCTGGCGGCGGGGCGCGGCGGTGGCGGTAGCGGTAGCGGTAGCGGTGGCGATGGCGATGGCGGCCGCCCGGACGGCGACCGTACTGACGCCCAAGAAGCCGGAGTTGCGCCAGGAGCCGGAGCCGGTGGCGGGGCCTTGCCAGCCGGGCCCCAAGAGGCCAGAGCGCGGGCCGCCGTTGCCGCAACGGGCCCCAAGGACGGACAGGAAACGGATCACTTCCCGCCATCGATGTACGGCGGTGGGCCGGGGGCTGTGACGGACATGACGGCGGCGGCGGCCGTCCTCTTGGGGCCGCGAGCCGGCGGCACGGGACCTGGTACCGCGGCCTTTTTCCGCGGCAGCTCAGGCATCGCAATGAGCGCCGCTGGAAGCAGCAGCGCCAGCAACGCAGAGTACGCGGGCCTGCGAGCTCCCCCTTCGCCCTTCCCGTCCCAGCCGCCGCTTGTGCACCTCGACACGGTCAGCCCGCTCCTTGAGCGGCGCGGGACCAACACAGTGCAGGTCCTGCTGGCGACGAGCGCCTCCCTGCCCGTCCACGCCCACAGCCCCCGCACGGCTGCGGGAGTCGCGCCCAACGACGCCCCGTCGCAGTCACAATCGCTGCAGAGCACCGCCGGCTCGTGGCCGCACCGGTGGCAGCCCCAGGTCTTGGTCCAGCCGACGGCCTGGTCTGCGGCGAGCGGCAACAGCGGGCGGCACCCGGTCTTTGGCCACGGCGCCGGGGGAGGGCGGGCAGGCGCGGAGCTGCAGCGTGAAGGAGGGGGAGGTGTGGACGTTGGCGGCGGCGGCGGCGTAGGAGGTGGAGGAGGAGGAGGCAGCCAGCTTCGCGGCTTGACGCTGGGCGCTCTAATAGCAGCGTCACATCGCAACATGCTGCAGCCGCGCTCAGGGCGTCACCCAGATGGGGTGACCGCTGACGGCTCCGGCGGGGGCGCGTCGGTCGCAGCGCCGCCGCAGCCGGAGCAGGCCGCAGTGCAATCCTGGCACCAGATCTACGACATGGGCTCCGTATCCCACGGGGACCTGATATCGGCTGCGGAGGCGGGGAACGCCTCGACGCCCGGACAGCGCAGCCCCGGCAACGGCCCGGGGGCCGCGCCATCCTGCGGCCCGGTGCTGCACCACCTGGGGCGCGCCACCTTGCCTCAGCGGGCGGCCAGCAGCC
This sequence comes from Gonium pectorale, assembly GCA_001584585.1. NCBI lineage: Eukaryota > Viridiplantae > Chlorophyta > Chlorophyceae > Chlamydomonadales > Volvocaceae > Gonium > Gonium pectorale. The sequence continues at coordinate 229,733 of LSYV01000070.1, forward strand.
ACGGATATGCGGATAGGCGCCCCTCGGACGAGCTCGCGGCAGCCGTCGCCACCGCCCCGGCGAATGGCTCGCTGCCCGCTGCGGGGCGGCGCGGGATGCTGCACGTCGCGCGCTCGCTGCCGGCCCAGCTGTTGGGCCGCCTGGCGCGGCTGGCGTCGGGCGCCGGCAGCGAGCACGGCGGTCCGGGCGGGAGCGCCGGCGGAGGCGCAGACCGCGGAGGCGCAGATCGCCGGGTTGCTAGCGCAGGGGATGCGGAGGCGGAAGCGGAGGCGGCGGAGCGTGGGGACGCGGGCTTTGCGCGCCCCGGCGGCAGGCCCGACGCCTCAGGGCCCGGTGCCGGACCGTTGGGAGCCCCACGGGAAGCCTGGCAGCCCGCTCAGCTGCAGCCGCCGCCTGCGGCGCAGGTGCTTGCGCTGAGCAGCGATGCCACGGGCGGCCCGGACGGCCAAGCGGTGATGAGCTCGAAAAGCGCAAAGCGGGGCGACGCTGGTGGAGGAGACGCCGTGGCAAGGGTAGACGAGGTGGCGACGGTGTCTGGCGGTGTGGGGACGGTGTCAGCGGCTGGCGGGGGGAGTGAGGTGGGCGCCTCGGGAGGCGCGGGCGGCGGCCAACCATCAGCTTGCGGCACCGCTTCGGCTGGCGCCACAAGCCTGGGGAGCAGCACGGTTGGCAGCACGTTGGGTGGGCTGCGTGACAAGCAGGTAGGCGGGTTTCATGTTTGATTTTTATGTGTCCATTAGAGCGCGGAGGGTGATGATGGCATCTTCTCGCGGGCGGGCGGGTGCGTTTCATCCCCATGAACGAAGCGGGGGGCCTGCACACGTTGCGTGCCCTAGCTGGGCGCCACGGAGGCCGCAAATTTCCTTACCTTGCCCGCCCTGCCCTGCTCCCGCGCCACCTGCAGACCTCCTGGGTCGCCATCGACTTTGCTCGGGACGTAGTTCTGGAGCGGCGCATTGGTTCCGGAGCGTACGGCACTGTGTACCGCGGGCGCTGGTCGGGGCGGCCGGTGGCGTGCAAGGTGGTGCCCCTGTTGGAGGGCGACAGCGGGGCAGTGTGCCCCAAGGCCGTGGAGAGCATCCGCCAGGAGGTTCAGGTACGCGCCGAGTACTCTACATGGCGGTTAGGATGAACGTGCAGGCGGGGCTTGTTACGGCAGGCAGGCGGTGCTGGGCTGTAAACACGGAGCCCGGCGCCGTGATAGACTGCACTTGAGCATCTAGCTCCAAAGTGCCACTGCCTCATGGTTGAAACTGGTGTGGCGGCCGCCGCTGATCGCGCCGCCCGGACTCGCTGGCCTTACCCCTCGCAGGTGCTGTCGCGGCTGAGCCACCCGCACATCGTGCAGTTCTACGGCGCGTGCCTGGCCCCTCCGCACGTGTGCATCGTAGAGGTGGGGACGGCCGCGGGAGAGGGCGGGGGTCGGCATCGGGGGAGTCGGTTGGCGGGCCGTGAGGGGCCACAAGCTTGCAACGCGTGCCGTGGGCATGCGTGGGGTCTACCGCAGGTTGCGTACACAGCCCAGACGCCCTCTCAGTGGTGCTGGGGCTGACGCTTGTGTGGTATGGCTGCGGACTGGCCAGGTTGCGTAAGCAGCCCAGAGGCCCTGGTTCGCTGGTTGGTGTCGCACTGGCCGCAGCCGACTCGCTCTGGCACCTGCCGCCCCGCCGGCGTTGCGCACACCCACGCCCGCAGGAGCTGGCTGCGGGCGGCTCGCTGCACAACCGACTGCACGCCAAGCGACGGGGCAGCAACGAGAAGCTGCGCCCGCCGATGAGCTACGTCGAGGTGCGGGGTGATACCCGGCCGTGATGCGATGCCAGGGTGCGATGCTCCCGTCTCGCGCTGCGCCCACCCACCCACTCACGTGACCGGCAGAACCGAGATGGATGCGGGACACGCCCGGATGGCTGTGTTGGGCGCACGTGCTGCTGCTACAATGCCCTACCGCTGATCCTGCGTCCCACCCGGCGCCTTGCCTCCTCCCAACGGGCTCCGCAGGTGCTCCGCCTGGGCCTGGAGGTCGCCAGCGCGATGGCGTACCTGCACCCCCACGTTGTGCACCGAGGTGCGGGCGGACGGGCATACAGCTCTTGTCACTGGGCATCTACTAATCCATGCATACCTTTTAAGTCTCGCTGCTTGCCGTTATCTACAGCCGTAGTTGCAGACGTCGGGTCCCAGATCTGCGCTGCGTGGCTTTGCGATTTGGCCGGCATTCCGTGATCCGGTTGTGCGAGCGAGCCCTTACACGTCTCGCGACTCCTGCCTGGCCTCCCGCTGCACCCAGACCTCAAGCCGCAGAACGTGCTGCTGGACGCCGCCGGCCGCGCCAAGGTGCGCGCAGATCAGCCAGTCGGCCCATCGGTGCCACCAGGCGCGGGAACCCTGCCGTTGGCCGTTATCGCAGTCGGACGCTCCTTCTGCTGTCCTGCACCCCGTCAGCTTTGGCGTCTGTCAGGGCGGCCCACGCCAGACCTAGGGCCGCGTCCATGCCACTTTGCCCGAGGGCGCTACGCAGTGGCCGCGTGTGATGCTCCGTACGGTAAACTGCCATGTACGACGCTCCACCGTACAACTCCACGTGCACGGCACGGTCCGTGTCGGCCGCAGGTGTGCGACTTCGGCATCGCCAAGATCAAGGACCGCACGCTGCTGTCCACGCGCAACACGCACGCTGGCACGCCGGCCTACATGGTGCGGCCGGGTGGGGCGGCGGGGCGGCAGCGCAGGGCAGCTGCCGGGTGGATGGATATGGAAAGGCGAAGGGACGGCCCGGGAGCTGAGGAACACGAGGCCTACCTCTGCATCCTTTGCCGGGCCGGGCCAGCGTCGAACCGGGTTCTTCACTGCCGTGCCAAGGAGTGACTCCCGCACCGTCGCAGGCACCCGAGCAGTTCGAGGGCCGGCCCGTGAGCGAAAAGGTCGACGTGTACGCGGTGAGTGCAGGAACAGCGTCGCGACAGCTTGATGGTACTGCGCACTGCTTGATTGTACTGCGCACTGCTTGTACTGCGCGCTGCTTGTACTGCGCACTTGGTATGCCATCGGTGCGGCTCATTGCGTTTCCGGGGCGGCACGGTGCCTTCAGGGCTGACGTCTGATAGGCCCTGTATCAAGACTACCGTGTAGGAGCTGCCTTTCCCGCGCAACGCCCTCATTATTCCAATGCACACACGGCCTGAACCCTGCCCCTCCCCGTCTCCCCTGCAGTTCGGCATGACCCTGTACGAGTGCCTCACGGGCGAACAGCCCTGGAGCGAGCTGCAGAACCCCATGCAGGTGCCCCGGGGGAAGGGAGGGAGGGAGGGGGCGCCTGCTCGACCTGGGAGCGTCTGCGCTCACACCTCATACACCTTCCTCCCTAGTGCACAGCGGGCGCTCACGCCTCCTAGCAGTGCCCACCGTTCGTCCAACACGCGGAGCCACAACGCATCAAGTGCCTTTTCGCTCGAGACTGTGTGCACTGCTATGCAGCTCCTTCACTGACCGTTACCCTCTCCTCGTCTCGTGGCCCCGTGTGCGAGTGCAGGTCATCTTCCTGGTGGGGGTGCAGTGCCAACGCCCGCCCCTGCCCGCCTCCACGCCAGCCCCGCTGGCGGAGCTTATCAACGCGTGCTGGGCGGACTCTCCGGACGACCGGCCTCCCTTCACGCAGGTCCTGCACTGGCTGCAGGCGGCGCTGGTTGCGGCCACGGCGCCGACCTCCTCGGCGACCCCGATCGCGCCGGCACAGCAGCGACCTGTGGGTCAGCAGTAAGGTACAGGCCCTCTCGCATTTTCAAGGCAGATCTGAGGTGCCTGCGCCGGCGGCGCAGAGCGGTCAGGGTTAGGTACGACCCGTGGGTCCGCAGTAATGTATAGGCCCTCTCGCATGTTGTACGGCAAGCTAGAGCAGCCGGAAGAGCTTGCAAAGGCCAGATAGAGCAGTCAGAAGAGACAAGATACCGTTACTGCAACCGAAAGCGAAGGGACTGCCCCGTAGCTTGGATTAGATCCCGCGGCATGCCGTGCCGGTGCATGGCACGGCCGCCGCAGCCGCATACCGTTGCCAGCCTGAAGCGTTGCGTATGATGATAAGGGTTTTGGACATTGCGGAGTGAAGCCAGTCGCGCGTCCTCGGTCCCCATTCGGACGAGGTGCCGGCAGCGTCAATCAAGGAGGTGATGCGGCCCACTGTGGTGGGCCTGAGGACAAGGTATGAGGCAGATCTGAGGCAAGTACCCGTTCGTGCCGCTAAGCGCTTTGTCAGAATGAAGTACAGTCCCTATTGTGCATCATAATCAAGCTACCGGTTGGCGTTTTGGTTTACTGTAGGCATGCGCAGGTGGCAGATAGCAGGGAGGCCGTGGCCAGTCCGTCGTGCCTGGCCATGGCTGTCGTGCGACGGGCGACGGGCTTCGCATTCCTTTGTGTTGTACGTGACAAGAAAACCCTCAATGTAGCTGTTGGGCCACGCCGCTTCGGCCGACAGCGCGGTTTTGTCGTTTGTTGTGTGGAGGCGCCCACACCGTCGCTTACGTCCTGGGGGCCGGGCGATCGGGTGTATCCGGGATCCAGTGGGGATCCGGCGGGGAGTTCTTCCTTTTGACATGGGCCCCTGGAGGACCTTTCGCCGCGTGTACGTACGAATGTGTGTGGATGGTGTGCATAGTCGCCTGGAGGCTTGGTGGTGTGCGACCACCTATGATGCTATGAACCACTTGTTATGAAAAATGCCCCAAAAGCGGCGAGCTGCCGGTCAATGCCCGTGGCAGACTTTCCACGGAGCACGGACTCGGCGCTGCTGATGCCCACGGCACACAACTTGTTACCGGTTGCAAGTAGACTCTTGTCACGCACGGAGCACGGACTCGGCGCACGCAACTGCGTAGATGCACTAGTGTGTAGATGTACTTCAGAGTTTCGCATCGGTCCACTGTGGGGCCGCATGCACGCGCTCCCCCCGCCCATCCCCTACCTGCTCCCGTGCACCCACGCGGTCACACCATGCCGCTGCCAGCGTATGCCAGCTGTGCACGAGTGATGAAGTGCTGGTTGCGCAGGGCCCGAAGGGTTGGGACCAGGGGTGGGAATGATCAACGACGGCGAGACGGCCCGGTGTCGTGGGTCAAATAATGACTGCCACGGGCGTGTGGGCTTGATGTCCACAACAGCACCCAAGCTCCTCCAGAATGGGGATACGGACAACCTTCAGCCGTTCGACAGCGCTCGGCCATCCTTCCGGCTTTGCATGAGCTGACTACCGACAGAGTCAACAGTACGGTACGTTGGCGCCGGGACCAACCCGCTCGTCTGTGCAGCAGCCATGTCAACAGTGTTCCCAAGCGCCGCACCTCTCGGCACGGCCATGCGCAGCCGCGATCCCGCCCACGGCGTGCTGATGTCCGCGATCCCGCCCACGGCGTGCTGATGTCCGCGATCCCGCCCACGGCGTTCTGATGTCCGCGATCCCGCCCACGGCGTGCTGATGTCCGCGATCCCGCCCACGGCGTGCTGATGTCCGCGATCCCGCCCACGGCGTGCTGATGTCCGACCATGTCACTCCACCTTCCACGCGCTCGGTGCACCCACGATCCGTGCCGAACAGGGACAGCGTCGCTCCAAAGCTGCCCACAGGGCGGGGGTCGCGTCCAGGACTCTCAAACACACAGGCAGTCAAGCACGCGCGACAGCACGCACCCCTACAACAAGGCCACCTTCCAGTGTGGTCACCCGCACCCACCCAGCCGCAGCACGCACGCGATGGAGAAGCGACCCCCAGCCGACCCACAGCCTGCGCACTGCCGAAGCCCACAGCCCACAGCCAACCGCCGTCAGCTCCACTCCACTGTGCCCCCAAAGGCTTGCGCAGAGGGGATGGGAGTCTTGCCGCGGCAGCACCGTGCCCGCTCCGGCTGCGGCCAGCAATGCCGCTGCCCCACGCAGGATAACCCCCTGGTTGGCTAGCCCTCGGCAGAATCCTCCCCGCGCCGCTGCCCCAGAGAGCTCAGTCTCCGCCTCCGCCTTCACCTCAGAAGCAAGACACCACCCGCGTGCGCGTCCGCGTCGCCCCCGGCAGTTTGCTCTCTTATAAGCAGTACATGCACAAATGCCCATGTGCACGCTCCGGCATAAGTTTGTTGACGAACGGCGTGTCCACCGCAGCAGCTCCATTGCGGCGAAGCCGAGGCACATCTTTGCCGCCATCACCATCGCCAGTTCTTGCCACCCTAACTCCCAGGCATCAACGCAATGGGGCTGCGGCACTTACTATTGGTGCCGACCCCAACGGAGCTGCGACTGTCAAAGCTCACTGCTGCACATCTTCCGCTTTGCCCGCAGTGCACGCGAGTAACGACCAGGTCGCTGCCGCCCAACACCTGATCGCCATCAGCACAGCCGGAAGAAGACCAGCTTCATCAGGGGCCGTCCATTCTGAGGCGGCGTACCAGGGCGGGGAGGCTGATCAAGACCCGGAAACCGCGGCGACAGCGGTGCCGGACAATGGTACCCGGAAGCCGGGGTGCCACCAGCGACAGTGGTGCCGCCAGCTTGCGCACCGGAAGCTTCCGCAGCGTCGGGTGGTGGAGCGGCGCTCGCCGCGCCTGCACGCCTCCATGGGCGGTGTGCCCGCTCGGGGGCCACAGCGCCGACCCACGGGTCGCTACCAAGGTCCGGTGCCCTTCGCCGCCGCCCTAGCGTTGCTGCCGGCTGCCGCCGCCGTCCGTGCGCCATCCCCGATCTGGTTCGGGCCTCGCTGCTTCCGGGTGCTGCTCCGGAAGGGAGCATATGGGGAGCATTTCCGGTCTGGGCGGCGCTGTAGACCAGTGGCCGGCGGTAGAGAAGGCGGGCACGGCATGTGTGTGTGGTGGTGGTGGGGGGCCGCGCGCGGGCGCCAAGTCCGCACTAATGTTGGACGCAGCGGCGGCGGCAGCGGCCGCGGCTGCGGCCACCGCAGCGGCGGAGAAGGCGAGCCACTGCCGGCAGCGAGGGCGGCATCACCAGCCCACCGCCACCTCGCCACCACCGCAAGCGGGGGCGCGATCCAGCAGCACGCCGTCGGAACTTCCTCTTCCTCCTCCTCCTCCTCCTCCTCCTCCTCCGCGTCCTGCTCGTCGCTGCCGGTGTGCCCTCGCCGCTCAGTCCGCTGCGTTGCGCACCAGCGAGGTCAGCTCCCAGTCCAGCCCCTCCTCCTCGCCGGTGCCGCCGGTGCCCGGCGCCCGCGGCATCACGAAGTCGGGGGCGGGGCCGCTGCGCAGCGCCCCCCAGTCCACCCCCGCGAAGAAGGGGTGCGCCTTGAGCTCCGACATGTCCGAGGCCCCTGGGTGTGGGGCGGGGCCGCAGGGGCGGAGGGGTGGAAGGGGGGCAAAGTAGGAGTCATGTGGTGGGGGGCAGTTGGGATGCGTGCTGGAGCGGTGGCAGGGGGAAGAGACCTGCCGGGCTGCAATGCCGACTGCGGGGCAACAGGTTCATGGCGTGTGTGTGGTCTGGAGCCCGTGGGACGGACGCGACCCCACCTGTCCTCAGGCAGCCCCCCGCGACTTGCGCGCTTGCCGGCCGGCTCAACGGCTCGACCGTTCAAGGCACCTCCCTCGTCACGTTCCCGGCCGCACACGACTCCACTGCCAGTGCATGTCGACCCGTCCGTCGTCGCTGCAGAGCCCCGACAGGCGCCGACGTGTCCCACAATCCCCAGCCCCCACCTTCCCACCCCCTGAGCCGCTGCAGGACGCACCTATCCGCGCCGACGGCTCCATCGCCAGCAGCCGCTCCGTCAGGTCCCGGGCATCGGGGGGGTAATCGGCGGGGCCGCGCAGCCGCAGCCGCCGCAGGGCGGCCGCCGCAGCATCGCCGTCGCCGCTCTCCCCCTCGCCCTCCTCATCCCGCTTCTCGTCGTCGTCGCCGTCGTCCTCTTCCTTCCCCTCGCGCTCCCTGCCCTCTCCCTCTCCCTGCCCCTCCTCGTCTCCCTGCCCCTCCTCGTCTCCCTCCCCGGGGTATTTGAAGTCCCGGTCAATGACCTTCTGGAAGGTGAGGTACTCGCTGGCCCCCTTGAAGGGAGGCCGGCCTGCGAGTTTGCGGTGCGGTGCGGTTTGACACCAAACGGTGGGCGGACAGTGGATGTCATAGTGTGTTGCGGCTGTGGCGGTTGTGTGCGGTGGTTGTAGCGGTTGCTTGTCCGATGTTGCATTTGCAGCGCGCCAGGGCGGCGCAAGTGGATGGGCGTGCTTGACGCTAGTCAAGGGCAACTAGGTGTGGCGCTTCGGCCCGTGCCTTCCATAGGCCCCCTCGCCGCGTGCCGGCCCCCATCCCGCGCGCACGAACGCACCCACCCACGATCATCTGGTACAACAGGCAGCCCAGCGCCCACAGGTCAGCTGGGTAGGAGAGCGGCGCGTTGAGGAGGCACTCGGGCGACACGTACTCGGCGGTGCCCACAAACGAGGTGGCGCTGCGGGAGCCAGGCCCGGGAGGGTGGGGGGGGCGTTGGAGGCGGGGGGGACGGCGGCGGGGGTAACGGCGTCCGGGTGAGGATGCACCAGGAAGGACCGCATAAGGGACTTGCGGGTCAGTGGACGGGCCGGGGGACCGAGCGCCATGTCCCATGTGGCCAACCCACAACCGCGGCTCCTCTCCTCCTCCGTCCCACCGTCCTCACACTTCCCAGTGGGCCCCGCACTGTAAGGTGCAGGCTGACTCCCCGGGCCGGGGAGCCGACTCCCGACCCCCAATCGCCCGCCCCCCATCCCTCACCGGGCCTTGCCGGGCGGCTTCTCCGCCACGGGCAGGAAGAAGGCCTTTGCCGACCCAAAGTCGATCAGCTTCAGGTGGCCCTCCGCTGAGAGCAGCAGGTTCTCCGGCTTGAGGTCCCTGGCGGCCCCATGGGCCGTGGGCAGGGGGAGGAAGGGGCCAGGGGCGGCAAGCCAGTGGGCAGGCGAGCGGGTGGGGCTGCGGTGGTGAGGGAGACACTTCTTCCTGGCCCATGCTCCCTGCAGCATCTTGGCGAGGCAACCAAGCGCCTAGATGCAAGCCCGGCCCGCACCGCTAGGAGGTTGTGCCTGCCACAACGGACGAGAACACGTATCCACCCGTCCACCCGCCCGTGTGGAATCAATCGTATCCGGAGGACGCATCCCCTACCCATGCGCCTACCCACCCTCCCACCCACCCACCTGTGCACCACCTGCGCCTTGCGCAGGTACTCGAGTATTAGCACCACCTCAGCCGCATAGAAGCGGGCGGCGTCCAGGGGCAGCCGGCCGCGCTGCGAGACGGGTCGGGACAGAGCGGAGTGGGTCAGGGTTGGGGCGGGAAGTGGGGCATGGGCGTGGCACGGGCGTTGGGGGATAAGTTCAGGATGGTGTGGGGGTGATGTGGATGGTGTGGGACTGGTGGTGCAGGTGGTGTGGGCGCGGACCAGCAGACGCCCAGGCCGGCGGGGCAGAGACAAGCGGGAAGGGTGCTGCGAGGGTGAAGGGCGACAGAGAAGGCATCAGCAGGTAGCGGGGGAGGAGAGGGCGAAATCGGACGGCCCTCCCGTCAACAGAGAGCTTGTACGCGCAACAGACGCCACGCAAGGGTGTACGCGGTGCTCAATCGTTTCCGTCTTATTCGGGTTTGAACGCGTGTCAGTCCGCACGCCCCTGCCGTACCTTGTTTATCTGCTCGTACAGCTCACCGCCCGCGCAGTACTCCATGCCCATGTCTGCGGGAGGGGGCGGGGCGGGGCGTCGAAAGTTCGAGCGGGCGGCAGGGCGAAGAGGCCGGATTGCCAAGCGGCGAGACGACACTGGTCCCGGAGGTAGGGGGCACCGCCCCAGGAGCAAGGCCGTGCAATCTGGTATGGAGGACCCGGCACCGGTCAGTGCAATGTCAAGGATTGAGCAGAAGGCGGGAGCACCGACAGAGCGGAAGCAGGGCCCCACTTCTCAACACACCAATGCTCCCGTGCACCTGCCGTGAGCGTACACCGTACCGTATGCGGGTACGGTGGCATGGGGCCAGTCGGCCCGCCATGCCGTTGCTGACCTTCCACCATTCCTGTGTCTCTCCACCTGCATTGCACTGGTTCATATCGCGTTCCCCTGAAGCCAACTCCCCCTCCCTCCATATGCAGCTCTCCCCTAGTCCGCCTTGATGATCGTACATCGATTTTGATGCGCCTACATATTGAGAACAAGGGCTTGTATAGCAAAACACACCCAGCTCCCACCCCACGTGCCCGCAGCCCTCCCCGCCCCCTATGCGCCCTCGTCTACCTCTCCCAAAAGAAGACATCCGCACAACTCACACAGGTTGTCCGGGTCCTGAAAGGTGAAATGCAGCTTCGCAACACCCGGGTCGTCCAGCTTGTCCAGGATGCAGCGCTCATTCTTTATGTAATCCACCATTTTATTCCTCATCACCAAATGCTTGTTCATCATCTTGATTGCGTACTGTTTGCCGCTCTGTTTCTGGCGCGCCAGGAACACAGTCGAAAAACTTCCATCTCCGATACGACCCAGGAAGTCGAAATCGCGTATCGTAAGCGACACCCGAGGTGCCCTGTATCCCTCCTCCTGCTCGCGATCGCGCAGCTGCGGCTCTGAGGCCATCGTGCCCAATGTCAATGCCACAGTCTGGCGTAATATTACATTGAAGGACAATGAAATATTACAGTCTGAATCGCTAATGTAAGGTAGTCACGCGCGAACTGCATCGGCAGTTGGGCGGTCGGGTACCGGACGGCTCCGAGACCTCCGAGACCAGCGTGCGGGTTTCGCCTTTCTCCCGGTCTGCCCGTTTCCGCAGTGCCCTCAATGATGGCCGCATTTTTCGGCCCATGCACATGACGTATATGGCGCATGCGGGTTTTGCCCATAACGTTTATTGCCCCGCAAGACCCCGGGGGTCTAACTCTAGGTCGAAAGTGCAGTAGCCGTCCCGGTGGCTGCGTCACGCTGCGCCACTGGCTGCACGCCTAGATGCACGCCTGGCTGCACGCCTGGCACGATGTCATAGAGCGTGTCCACATGCTGGTGGGCCTGCCTGTGGCCTCACGATTCTATTAGATCCATACCGCGTCGTTACAGTCGCAGCCACGCCGCTGGTCCAAAACGAAACGTCGCATCTTCGGGTGTGTATAAACGGTTGCCTTCCCTGTGTCTGTTTTATCTTAACCCACCACTGCTACTTATTTGTGCGCGTGCACGCGGAGGGCGGTCCACCGGTCCTATCTTACTGCTGTGGCAGGCTGCACAATTTCTGTCGTCAAGACCTTCCGCCGCTTTGGGAGGTGTATTAGCGGCGTTCGACGCTGCAATTAGTAGGCATGCCGTGACGCCGTGGCGCTACTTGCTCCGTTAGTGGATTGTGCAGTTTGTGATTGTCAGCCAACTGTGAACACCAGCTGTTGGGAATGCATCGAGACTCTCATCACCAGGTCGCTCACCTTCCCGTTTAGGCCGGCAAGGAACAGACGTGCTGGGTTCAACGGGTACGTCATGCCGTCACAACAGAAGGGACCCTCAACTGGGAACACATGCCGTAACTATTACGTGTCCAACGCGTGCAAACCGACGATACCCGCTTATGCAACGAGGACCCATAGCCCGCCGAGCGCCGCCTCGTCGGTGCAACTTGAATGCATGGTAGAGTCGATTTGCGTCCGCAACAACCCAACAAACATTCTTAGCTGACACCTCACTTCCTGTCGCTCCTCAATATGGGAGCACACCAGCCGCTCTGAACGCGGCGCACACGCCCGACAGGCGTACTCGCGGCCGCAGTACCGCCACATTCCCTTTCGAAAGGAATGGCAAACACCACGACGGTGTTGTTTGTCAGTACTACAACGCCCTACTTGCGGACAAGGGCGTAAAAAGGTACGCAACAGAAACGACAACAAAACATACGCACCGAACGGTGCCGGGCATGGTAGGACTTATGAGCCATGCAAGAATTTGTGAACCCGGCTGCGCCGCTTCTTGCACAACCGGCCGTTCACAAACAAGGAACAGCGCAAGCACGCACTCAAATGTATCATGTATGCATGCGATATGGCCAGACGTCATCCGCGTAACCGTGTCCTTCACACTTTGGGGCCGAGGGACAATCAACGGCCAAGCTCTCGACCGAGTTTCCGGACAGTCTCTTGGTTACCAGCTGCGGAACGTCACGCGCGCCAGGCAATTCCCCAAGTCCCCACCCAGTCGAGGAACGCGTGCACTAATCCGGTATCATTATGACAAGCAGCGACAGCTCCGGGTCAAGGCCACGTCAAGTCCGCGTGGCCACAGCATACGATACCCAAAGACTCCACCCGTTCCACGTCACTCCCCACCCCCGGCGCGCCCTGCGACCAAACCCAGGGGGCTGCCTCACCGCCCGCTGCGCGCGGCCGCGTACGGCGCCGCCGCGGGCCCCTTCCCGCCCGCCGACTCGCTCAGCTTGGGGCCGTGGCGCAGCGCCACCCCGCCGTGCAGCTCGTCCGCCTCCACCACGATCGTGTCGTCCTCCACAAACTCCCCGCGCAGCAGCGCCTTGGCGATGGCCGTCTCCAGCTCCCGCTGTACGGCACGCTTGACCGGGCGTGCGCCGTACACGGGATCGTACCCGGTGGACGCCAGGTAGCGCACGGCCGAGTCGGACAGCTGCAGGCCGATCTTCTTCTCAGCAAGGCGCTCAGCGACGCGCTTGGCCTGCAGGCGGACGATCTGCGCAATCTGCTCGGACCGCAGCGGGTCGAAGACGATGAACTCGTCGATGCGGTTGACAAACTCAGGCCGGAAGTGGGTGCGGACCTGGGGCCGGGCGGGGCAGGGCGGGGTGAGGAGGTGTGTGTGCAAGGTGGCGGCCCAGGGGCTGTCGAGAGCGAGGGATAGTGGTGCAGCGTTGGGAGCGATGAGGCCCGCAGCGGGTAGGCCTTGCTTGACGGTGGTACATGGGAGTCCAATCGCAGGCGCGATACCAGTGGGCAAAAGCAGGCCCCAAAAGAGGAGGCAGCCGAGCCAACACCCTCCTGCCGCAACCAAACCACGCCACACCGCGACTCGTCCCGCTCCACGTCCCACGCGCCCACCTGCGCCATGACCAGGTTCTTGATGGCTGAACGGGTGGCGGAGTCGTTGCTCTCCAGCGCGGAGGCCATCTCCAGGATGTTGGTGGAGCCCAGGTTGGAGGTCAGGATGATGATGCTGTTCTTGAACGACACCACCCGGCCCTACACACGCGCACAAACAGACACGGGGACAGGGCACAAAGGAGGAAGGGACGGAGAGAACAATGTGTTATCCGTCAGCTCTGAGAGTAATCGCAGCACAGGAACTACACTCCGACACGATCACAGAAAAATGTATTCTGAAACGGCCGGTGTGGTATACGTACACGACTCTGCTGGCAGCGCGGTTCCCTCTACAGCATAGGGATGCGATGCTCCCACCGCCCACCTGCGAGTCGGTGACGCGCCCATCATCCAGGATCTGCAGCAGCACGTTGAACACGTCGGCGTGCGCCTTCTCCACCTCGTCGAACAGGATGACCGCGTAGGGGCGCCGCCGCACCGCCTCCGTCAGCTGGCCGCCCTCGTCATAGCCGACGTAGCCTGCGGGCCGTGGGGGTCACAGGGTTTAAATGTACCGCTGCACGCTGGTTTGAGGATGTGACTGCTTCAGGGCATGAACAGCCTCCGCCTGGTTCATCCGACCAGCTGCGGAATGCATCTTGGCGTTTCCTCCTCTTGTCCGAACGCTAAGCCCCAGAGGTGTGCGTGTGCTGTGTACGGCAGTGCTGTCCGTGCTTGTGTAAAGCGCATTACCCCACGCGGGCGCCATTGCACCCACCCGGCGGCGCGCCGATGAGCCTGCTGACGCTGTGCTTCTCCATGTACTCGGACATGTCCAGCCGCACCATGGCGTCCTCGCTGTTGAACAGGAACTGGGCCAGCGCCTTGGCCAGCTCGGTCTTGCCCACACCTGCGCCGATGTTTCGGGACTGCCTGAACTTGTAAACTATCAGAGCATCAAAGCATGTGTCGGCGACGCGATATGTGAGGCGAGCGCAACAGCAGGTATTGCTGACGCCCCAGAAGTGCAGTCGGCCATGCGTCTCACGCGTGAGCATTTACGGGAGGCCCGTCAGGATCAAACACAGTCGCTGCCACGTGGAACTCGCAGCCTTTTGAGCGCGCGCGCTCTTCCGCGCCCACACCCATCAACAAAGCACGGTAGACATTGGTGGCGTTTGCACGTCGCAGCCACGGTCCATAGCAGCACCGCCTGCTTGCCAGAAGCCCCCTCCATGTGCGTGCCACCCGCCCCGGCCGCGTCGCTGCTCACCGGTGGGCCCCAGGAACATGAAGCTTGCGATGGGGCGGTTGGGGTCGGACAGGCCGGCGCGGCTGCGCTGGATGGCGTCCGCCACCGCCTCCACCGCGTCGTCCTGCCCGATGACCCGCCGGTGCAGCTCGTCCGTCAGGTGCAGCAGCTTGTCGCGCTCCGACTCGACCAGCTTTGACACGGGGATGCCTGGGAGGGGGAGGGGAGGACACCGGGTGGGAAACGGGTCAAACGCGGCGGGTGGCCGTCGGGTTGGAAGGCATCTTCACTAGAAAAGCCAGAGGCGCACGTTAAAGACGAGGAGATTTGAGGCCATGGCTTTGACGTAGTCACACTGCATAACCATACAGCATCATCGACGCCCCCCCGTGTGAGCCGTGCGTTTGAGGGCGCGCAGCCCTCGGCACGATCCCCCAGCTCACGAACGCCGCCCGCGTTGCATAAACGTCTCCGTACACCCACCCGTCCACTTGGCGATGATCTCGGCGATGTCGGCCTCCGTGACCTCCTCCTTGAGCAGCTTGGAGCCGCTGCCGTTGCCCGACGAGGCGGCCTTGCTGGCCAGAGCGTCCTCCGCGGCCTTGAGCTGGTTCTGCAGCGAGTGCAGCGTGCCGTACTTGAGCTCCGCGGCCCTGTGGCCGGCAGGGTCGGCGCGAAGGGGCGTAAGCGGGTCGTGAACCAATCAAGGCAGCAAGCAGACCGGCGCGGATGAGAGTTGACCTGTCTCCCATCCTTTCAAACCCGCGCCGCCCCGCTTGCCGTACGTGATCTGGGAAGCCCGGTACCAAAGTTGTCCCTATTCCGGTTCCGGACCGGACAGGGTGCCCAGCACAAGTCCCGGATTCGTGCAAGCGTGAAACACCTCAATCCAGGAGCCCGATCCAGGAACCCAATCCCCGACTCTTGCTTGTCACAAAGCGAAATACCCAATCCCACCTGTTGAGGTCGTAGTCCCGCTCCGCCTGCGCGATCTCGATGTTGACGCGCTCAATCTCCTCCTTGAGGTCCTGCACGCGGCTCATGTCGGCCTTCTCACGGCTCCACTGGTCCGACAGCACGCGCTGGTCATCCTTGAGCCGCGCCAGCTCGCCGTCCAGCGTCGCCAGACGGGCGGCAGCGCCGCGGTCGCTGCCGGCGGCCTAGCGGGCAGGGGCAGGGCAGAGGGGAGGAACCCGGTGGCGGAGGGTTGCGAAAGAGGCTGGGGAAGTATGCTCTCGGCAAGGGACAGCATTGCGGGCATGGCCCTGGAGCAGCGCCTGCACAGCGGGGCTTCTTGATGATGTGGTGAACTGGGATGGATTACCGGAGCGCGAAAGCCCGCACCTTGCCGCCGAAATCGCCCCTCCCAACCTCCCGCCCCGCCCCGCGCCCGGGCCCCCGCCTCTTCCCTTCCCCACCCTCACCTTCTGCAGGCTGAGCCTCTCCATCTCCAGCTGCAGCACCTTGCGGTCGATCTCGTCCAGCGCCAGCGGCTTGGAGGTGATCTCCATCTTGAGCTTGGCGGCGGCCTCGTCCACCAGGTCGATGGCCTGAGGGGCGGGCGCGGGAGCGGCCGGCGGCGTGCTTATAGAGGCGCACGTGCGTCAGCATAGCGTCAGGCGCCACGTCCGGGTACGCAAAAATAAGCATCAGTACGCGCCAAACGACCCGCCTGCGAGCACGAGCCCGGCAGCTGGGCAAACGGGCGCAACGCACATACAACAGGCTCCCCCTGGTCACCCCAGAGAAAATTCTGGGCCGCATCGGGGGCTACGGTGGTGGTCGCCGCCGAACTAACATGCAGGGACATCACCCCTTCGAATCCCTCTGGAGCTTGGTCCTACGATAACACCATCGCTTTCGCGCTTACGCTCGTCGTATGCGTCGTATTATTTCAATACAACAGGCTCAGGGGTGAGGGGTAGGGTAACCCCGTTGCGACGCCAGCCCTGAACACACAGCCGCACCCCCCCGGAGGGCGCCCCGCGCTCCCGACACCGCTGCCCGGGCACAGTCCACCGCCCTCACCTTGTCCGGCAGGAAGCGGTCGGCGATGTACCTGTCGCTCAGCACCGCCGCCTCCACCAGCGCGCTGTCGCTGATGCGCACCCCGTGGTGCACCTCGTAGCGCTCGCGCAGGCCGCGCAGGATGGACACCGTCTGCGCCACGCTGGGCTGGTCCACGTACACCTGCGTGCGGACGGACGGGCGGCCGACAGGTGTGGGAGTACGGGAAGGCGTTCTCGGTAAAGAAGCCAGAGGCGCATGTCATCCCGGGCCCGGGACACGCGTGAGGCTACGCGCTGGTGCATTGACTCCCGACGTAGTGCAACTAGCTCACAAAGGCACGGTGGGATACGGGTCCGTGGTTGTTTCTCTGTGAGGCGGTCACCGCCGCCGCAGCCGCTCCCACCCCATCCCACCCAAACCACGCCCGCCCCGCACCGCACCCCGCCCTGCACCTGTTGGAAGCGGCGCTCCAGTGCGGGGTCCTTCTCAATGTACTTCCGGTACTCGTCCAGCGTGGTGGCGCCGATGCAGCGCAGCTCGCCGCGGGACAGCATGGGCTTGAGCAGGTTGGAGGCGTCCATGGCGCCCTGCGGCGGGAGAAAAGGGGTTTGGGGAAAGACCACATGTGTTTCGAGGTCAAAGTCACAACACGCACACTTTCCTGGGCCTCCCCAGGGTCTTGGTGATGCAATCAGCAACCTTACTAATTAACTCCAACCTAACTTCCTAATTAATTAAAAAACATACAGCTCGTAAGTGAGGTGCTACTTGCGTGCGCATGTGTGAGATGGGTTTTGCGTGCGTCCCGCGTCCTGTCGCCCCTTTTCCCCCTCCCAGGCAACTCCGCCCCTTCACCCACCCCAGTGGCTCCCGCGCCCACGATGGTGTGGATCTCGTCGATGAACAGCACGATGCGGCCCGCGCTGTCCGTCACCTCCTTGATCACCTGGCGGGAGGGAGGCGGGGCGGGAGAACCAGGCAGGGCACGCACGGGGTGCATGTGGGCGCAATACTCATAACCCTTTGCTCCAAAGAGAGGGTACTCAAAACACTTTGCATCCAATGGGAGCACAGTCGGTCGTTAGTTGCAAGGATCTGCGCAGCAAAGGCGGATGCCGGATGGCCTGCTGTGGGAATTGATGCAGCGCAGCGCTGTCAGCAGCAATGATGCTGCCCATCGGGAGGCTGCTGGGGCGCAGCGCAACCGGTCAGGGGACTCACCGCCTTGAGGCGGTCCTCGAACTCGCCGCGGTACTTGGCGCCGGCGATGAGAGAGCCCATGTCCAGAGCCATCAGCGTGCGGCCCTGGGGGTTGGGGCGAATCAACCAACAACCGCTGACGGCCGGTTACCGGCATCGGCAGACTGCGCCCCGGCAAGGGCGTGATGCCTGAACGCAGGCGCCTGCTCGGGAGCTCTGTACCAAAGGCTACTGTCACGCCAGGACATCTGTCCTAACACCCTTCCGCGCACTTGCGAAGGCCTGGTCACTGTTCTGAACAGGGCCGCCACCTGCCCTACCCTCCCTCACCTGCAGCGCCTGCGGCACGTCGCCCGCCACAATGCGCTGCGCCAGGCCCTCCACGACGGCCGTCTTGCCCACACCGGGCTCGCCGATCAGCACCTGCGAGGTGTGTGGGGGGTTCAGGGGGTTGCGCGGCCACGCGTCAGGAGCGGCGACAGCTGCTGCCCTGCCTCAAGCGATCCCTATCCGTTCCCGACGGCGCGGCCTGTGCGGCCTTACTCTGTACCATCGAGCTTGTAGCAGGGCCCGTCCCTGTCCTGCCAGCGTACGAGGACCCCCTCTGCGTACAGCTCCGGCCGTCCGCCCTATTTCCCCCTCCCGCTCCTCCAGCCCCACCGGGCTGTTCCTCTTACCGGGTTGTTCTTGGTGCGGCGGGACAGGATCTGGATGGTCCGGCGCACCTCGTCGTCGCGCCCGATGACGGGGTCCAGCTTGCCCTCCCGTGCTGCCGCCGTCAGGTCGCGGGCATACTTGCTGAGCGCCTCGTACTTGCCCTCGGGATCCTGGTCCACCACCTTGTTACTGCCGCGGATGTCCTTGACGGCCTGGGAGAGTGGGAGCGGGGTGGGGTCACAGTGTTGAAAGGCGCTCTCAGTCGAAAGGCCCGAGGCAAATGTCATTCCGATTGATCGAAGGCCGAGCCGGACACGTTTCGCAGCCGCCCCCGCTAACCCTTGGTGTTTTTGGCCAAGTGGCCCCAGGCAGCGAGGTGGGTGCTTCCGGAGCCGGCTGCGTTTGATGCCTAGTGTATGAGACGCACTCGCATTACCGGCATGCGGCAGGCGCAGGAGCATAGGCGCAGGCAAGCAGAAAGAGCGCCGCGCTGCTCAACCCTATCTTCGTCCGCTTGGCTGGCTCCTCAACGCCTCTCTAGTCTTCCTCCGGGGGCCTTCCACATTTCCCACCGAGCCCCCTCTCACCAACACGCATTGCGCAGTCTGTTCTGGGTCGGGCAGATTCAACACGCCTACCTGCCCGCCCGTTCCCTCCCCCAAACAACCCCCACCTGCTCAAGCTTGTCCTTGCTGAGCCCCTCGGACCGGAACAGCTGCTCCCCGAACCGCGTGTCGTCTGCCAGCGCCACCACCAGGTGCTCAATCGACACAAACTGGTCGCCCCACTTCGACTGCAGGTCCATGGCCCGGGCCACCAAGGCCTCCAGGAAGCGGCCAAGCACCTGGGGAGGGGGGGGCGGAGGCGTGCGCCGGCGAGGAGGCGGAGGCAAAATCGAATGGTAACCCAGATGGGACGCATGAGGAATTCCTGCCGGTGCTGCGCCAACATACCAAACGCTGGCGACTCGTACTGCCCGGGCGCTTCGTCTGGCCGTGATAGTTTTCTGTTGTGCCCCTATCGGTCAGCGAGGGAGCTCCACCACGCGGTTCGGTTCATCAACCCGTGCAGCCAGGGCGACCGCGAGCACCGCCCGACGCACCTGCGCCGAGTCGCCGCTGACTTTGGGCTGGCGCCGGATGTACTCGTCCGTCCGCTCCAGCAGGCGTGTGGGGTTGGAGCCCGCCTTGGCCAGCACGCGGCGCGCCAGGCCGTTGGGCTGCTCCAGCATGGCCTTGAGCAGGTGCTCGGTCTCCACGATCTGCTGGCTGTACTCCTTGCACACCTCGGGGGCGGCAACGATCGCCTGCGGATAGGGTACGGAGGAGGGGATGTGGCCGAGAGGGGTGTGAAGCGCCTGGGCGATGAAACCGAATGGCTGGTGTGAAGCGCCCACGCGTTGTGACCGAACAGATGGGTGCGAGGGAGGATCGACCATGCGGTAGCATGCAACTTGGTGTTGATATCCTCTCTCGGCGCGTTCACAACTTGGTCTCTACATCAGTATGCCACAGTCCAGTGATGCCCACGGTGCCCGCTGCCCCCAGCCGCTAACACATGCGCGTAAACGTCCTAAACCCGCACAAAACAGGGGCATCCACTACCGTGGTCGTGCGAGTCCGTGTTGCTCCTGGCACAGGGCCCGGCCGCTTACCGCACCCATGCACAACAGCCAGCACTGCGTACGGACACCCGCAAAAACACGTACGGCGCCCCCGCACCGTGCGGCCGTGCATGCGCATACGACATGTGCACTGCAGTTTGGCGTTGTGTGAAGGTACGTGATGTGGGTCAGACAGTGCCGTCGCAGGAAGGCGCGCATTCCCCTGAGCTATACTGCACCCGCTGGCTCGCGCTGCGACGCCAGCGCAGTCCAACCCCCGCCCCGTCGGTCCCCGCACCTGCCATGCTTTCTCCGTGAACTGGTTGGCGGTGATCCTCTTGCCGCCGCCACCGCTGCCCGCCTGGCTCGCAGCCGCGGCAAAGCTACGCCTACCGGGCCTGCGGGGGCCGATGTCCGATTCGCGCCGTGAAACCACCAACGTGATGTGTGTCAATGACCGGGAGGCGGATCCCGTATATGCCCCATGCCCTGGCTCGCAGGACGGCTTAGTACAAGCTGTCTGCAGCCTGAACTAGCATTCACCTCTACACAGGTGCCTAGCAAAGAACCCTTCAGCTGCACGCCAGCCACGATGCAGGGCAGCCGAAGTAAACCAGCCCAGGGCAAGAGTCGAGGGGGACGCTGGTTGGGCCGCCCACACGGCATCCCAGTTGGACTTGGCCGCCCGAGGACCCCTCACCTGCCGAGCCGCTGCCGTGCGGGGGCCAGAGCATGTCCCGTCACAGCGGGGGAGCGGGCGAGCGGCAGCGCGCTGAAGGGCAACAGCGACGCCTCCAGGTGCCTGCTTCCGCCATACGCCGGGGCGTGACGGGGTCCCGCGTAAAGGCCCGACAGCGCGCGGGGCACCTGTGCCGCGCTGGGGGCACTCTGCCGGTTGAGGGTGGAGGTTCCTGTGGTGGACGGAGCATGGAGGGAGGACATACCCCAATTGAGAATCGGTGGAGTAGCCGCGCCTCAGCCCTACATAGGGGCATTCCAGACAGCAGCACTCCAGACACGGGATCGTGGCATGGTGGAGGGACAATCTAGAACCATAGGTGTTGTGGTTTCATATTCTTACCAGTGTGCAACATAGCGCCGCGGATGTACTCTAGTGCTGTTGGCAAGATCCGAGCTGCTTGGACAAGAACCGAGTTGAGGCCACCGACAAGCGAAGCTGTCTGGGCCGGCTGAGAAAGCAGCATACACGGTTAATCAACTGTGCCGGGAACAGAAAAGACCTTAACAGGGTGCGAGCGTGCGCGCAAGAAAGAGCCAGCTCAGCCAGAGTCTCGGAGCGGGAGTAAATACGCTCGTGTAACCCGCGAAGGCCCCAGAAACGGCTCGAAAGAACCGGCAAGAAGCTGATTATGTGAGGCAACGCCCAATATCCCAATTACAGTATAGGTGCTGTCGACCTTGCCTCGAGACAGGCACCTTGGCCTCCTCGGACTCTGGACTGCGCACGCACATGGCCATAAGCTCCAAAGTCATTACCTGGACTCGCACGTGAACTTTACGTTTTGCCCAGCAGCGTCAGCCCTTTTCCGGGTACACCCTTCATGATAGCTAGCGAGGGCGCCCTCAGCCTGTGTTCATTGATAACCGGTCCTCGTGTGGAAGCATGGTACAGCGTGGGGCCAACCCTACTTCGTCTCCGTCCCACAAGCCCGTGCACAAACGGTGCCTCAACACACCTAAACTATTTCCCTTACGTCACCCTACCGACCCAACTTTCCTGATAGGTGCACGTGAGGGAAATGAAACGCAGCAAGCGCACTGCAGGTCGGCGGTGTCCAGGTGTGCAGCCATGCCGCACGGCATGCGGGCTGGGACCTATTCCGCCCGGTAATGGGCGCCATACGGCAGCCCGGCATACTACCTCGGTGCGGTGGATTGCATGCCCGATGCACACCCTGCGCAAGGCGCTGACAGAGTTCACCACGATTCTCCACGTGTCTTCAATCGCAAACCAGGCGTGAGCTAATAGTCAAAGGGCGCTCTGCGCTCCGCTTGCTCCAGGGCGTCTCCCAACTTCCTTGATGCGCCCTCTTGACCTTCGGGTTACACCCGCTATATTCCAACAGACACGAATGACGACCTTCCTCAAATGTACACGTATCCTTAAGAGAGCGGGTGGGTGGCCTCTCAAGACCAAGAAAAGAGAAACCTGCACAGAAAGAGGGAGCCTGCCTCTACGGCCATACACGCCGAAGGCGTGACGTTTCCAATAGGGCGGGCGGGTACA
Organism: Gonium pectorale; assembly: GCA_001584585.1. Taxonomy (NCBI): domain Eukaryota; kingdom Viridiplantae; phylum Chlorophyta; class Chlorophyceae; order Chlamydomonadales; family Volvocaceae; genus Gonium; species Gonium pectorale. The sequence continues at coordinate 251,724 of LSYV01000070.1, forward strand.
GAGCAAGACATGTGACGTTCGTCCCGCCCCCCAAAGGACCGGCCAAGCAGCTTACCCTGTTTGTCGAACTTCACCTGGTGGACCGCTACTTGTCGAGGTTGAGCTGCGGTGTTGTTGATGTCGCGGTCACCGGTCCGACGGCGCTCAGCGGTTACTAGACCGTCGTGCGCCCAGCCCGCCCACCCGGCCGTGGACCACCTGAACCTGCGTGGCAGTGGGTAATGGAGAAAGCCTGAAACCGCGTTGCATGAAGTGTTACCGTACCGGTAACCCTTTCAGCGGATGGGCCAGGTTCATGGGGCGAACAAGTAATCGCACAAGCATGACAGCCCCGGAGCTCAGCCCGTCGGCGTCCTTATCCGGCACGATCAAAATGCGTCGCTTCGGGTCGCTGACGCCGTCCGGCGTCAGCGACCCGCGGGTCGGTGACTGGCCCGCGGGTCGCTGCGCCGGCGCAAGCGCCGGTGCGCAAGGGAAAGGCGCATACGGCCCGAAAAGAGCGTTTCGGAGGAATGAGACGCCAGAGTCAATGCTCGATTGCGGGGCTGGCCAGTTGGTGGGGTCATGCTGGTCGTGCGGGGCTGCCGAGGCTGGACCTGATGGCCTATCTACCGACTGAGAACCTGAGCCTATGCAGGAGTCGCGCTCCGCAGATTGCCCTGCATGTACGGCAGGTATGGACCGCAAAGTCACCGGACCTCTGTTGCAGTACCTGCAGTACCCGGCCTGCGCGGGTCTACAGTGCCGCTGCCCATTTACGTGGTTTGCCCGGCATTTGGGAAAGGTACTGCAATCACCTCTATTGTGAGGCTTACGGTCCAGACGCCAGGTGCACGTCCAACCCAGCGGGCCTGGATTGCCCCGACGATCTGGGGGTTTGCGGCGCCTAGGAGTCTGGCGACCCGCGGGTCGGCCACCGACCATAACTAAGCCTACAACACGTTGATCATCCTGTGTTTAAAACTTCAGCCACATCAGTACGACCGCTCTGAGAAGTCCAAAGCATGCGAGTGGGCATAGGACCGAGCTCAGGGCGTAGGACCGATCTTGCCTGCAAACTAGTGCCCTCATTGGTTGCCCTCAGTCCTGCCGCTTTCCCAATGCTATATCTGCCGGCGTCATTACCACAATCACGTGGTAAATTCTTGCCTGTGTCCAGCAGCTGCGCGTGCGCACCTAAGGACGCACAGCAGGGTCCGCGGAGCACACACGTCTGACCTGTGTGATGAGGGAATACTGCGATGTCAACGCAAGCCGCAGCTCCCTCGAATCGGGTGAGCCCAGACCATCGGCCACATCGACCCTGCTGCGTCACTGCCCGACCGCGCTTGGGACCATCAACGCTGAACGCTCGCGCAACTCCCGGTCCTTCCATCGGTGCAGGTTTCCCTCGCTGCGATCGCGGCGGCCGTGTGTCGCGTCCTGTCGAGCTACCGGGCGGGCCGCTCTCCGCCCCCTCAAATCGTGGCCGAGTGTGCGACGGCGTTCAGAGCGTGCAAGGAAAGGCTTTCACTTGGCACGGCCTCGGGCGTTGAGGCCGCGTCGGCGCTTCTGCATGGCAAGGTCTCGGGCCCGCTCCTTGAGCTCCTGGCGCACAGCAGCAGAGGCTACAACGGGGAGGCGCAGCAACAGGACGAGAAAGATGTGGCCGTCTGTCAAGTGCTGTGGGAAGAAATCCGGCGGCTTTTGGTGGCGGGCCTGAGCGCGCTCATTTGGTGCCCGGAAGATCTGCGGCCCCAGGCGTTCGAGGCTGCGGGGCAAGCCTTCTTGAAGCTGCTGCGCATGGGCACCCTCCGATGCTGCAGCCGCACGCTTGCGGCAGCGGCGGCGGCAATGGCTGCGGAGCCTGGAGGGGCCGGAGCGGCGGCTGCGGCGGCGCGGTCGCCCCTGCGCAGCGGCCGACGTATGACACCGGGGCCGTGCGGTGCGACAGAATGCATGGTGGACTCTGCAGTCCTGATCATGAGCATGGCCGCACACGTCAAAGCAGCGCAGGAGCAGGCGTCAGCCGCCGACGGCATGGCAGCGGCGGCGGCTGCTCGGCTCCCGGAGCGCGGCCGCCGGCTGTACCGGCTGCTGGTCTCGGAGCTGTACGGCAGTCGGCTCTTGGAGCACGCCGCGCGCCTGACGCTGTTCGTTCGAGCCGGAGCAGCAGCGGCGGGGGGAATTGCAGGAGGCGGTCAGACGGCGATCTCGCAAAATGTCGTCTCCAACATCGTCAGGGAAGCGATGTGCAGTCTCGCGGGCGCCTACTACCGCTCCGCCGGCGCGACCCTGGGCATCCCCGGCACTCCGGACAGCCGCCCGGACGTGCCGCCCCCGCCGTGGGGGCCCTGCGCCCAGTACCTGGCGCTGGTCGACGTCGTCAGCGCCCTGGTGGCGGCAGGCTTCGGGGGCGGCGAGGACGGCAAGGGCGCGTACGGCATGCCTCCCGAGATGGCCGCCCCGCCACAGGCCCGCAGCGGGCAACCCGGCAATGCGTCACAGCCGGATCCCTCGGCCGGCCGGGAGTGGGACACCTTCGACCTGCTACTGTCCATGGTGGAGGTGCAGCTGGACTGGCCGGGGCAGCTGCAGAGGGGCGCTGGCGGCGGTGGGGCCGGCAACGGAGACGTTGGCGGAGACGGCGGCGGCGCCCGCGGCGGCTGGTCCTTCCTGGTGGGTCCTCGCGCCACGCACTCCCTGTGCATGCGCGTTGCGGACCTGGCCATCGCCTCGGGCCAGGACGCCACCGCCACCTCGGGTCGGCAGCCCGGGCGGGGCCGGGGCCGCCTCCCCGCCGACTGCGCCTGGCACGTGGCGATGCGGGCGCTGGTGGCGGCGCGGGGGCTGCTGCTGGGGCCGCTGTCGCGGCGGCCCGGGGCGGCCGTGGACTCCCCGCTGCTGCCGGTCAAGTACTGGGAGGCGGTGGTGCGGGTGCTGCGAATGGAGGCAGCGCCCGCCAACGTGGACGAGGACCTGATGGCCACCCGTGCAGCGTTCGGTCAGCGGCTGCTGCACATGATGGAGCTTCCCGACATGGCCGCTACAGGTGGGCAGCAGTGGGGAATACTTGGCAGGAGGGGACAGGCGGTAGGCTGGGCGGATTGGGCGAAAGGGGGCTTGGCCCCACCGCAGAGGGGTGGCTGTGGTCATATGTGCACCATGCCAGCGATGGGTCCGTAATGATGCACATCAGCCTCGCGCAGGCGTGGAAGTCAGGCAGCAGGGTTGCGTCCACCCTCCTGTGTGCAAAAACAGATTTGGGGCCATTGCGAACCGTCCGCTGTCCTCTGTCTGCTAGGCGATATCCGAATCTACAATATGCTTTTGCACCAAGCGAGGCTTGATGTCCGGGGCTCCCTCCTCTTTAGCGCTGAGACCCGTCTCAAGGCCTGTGCACCAAACTAAAAGGACCCGTATCGTCTCGTGCCCCGCAGCCTCCCTGGCGCCTGACGCCCAGCCCTCCGGCAATGTGGCGACCGCCTTCTCCTCCGGATTGGTGGCCGGCCTGGAGCGCTGCAGCCGCTTCTTCGGCCGTTCGGCCGACCGGGCCGACATGGAGATGGTCTGCGGCGTGCTGCTGACGGGGCTCGCCACCCACCCCAAGGGCATCCACCAGCTCCTGGCGTTCGGGCCGCCGCAGCAGGTGGCACCGTTGGTCGCCACGATAGGCAAGCTGCTGCACCTCTGCGTGGACGAGGCGGAGGCGGCGGTGGGGGCGGCCGAGCCGGCGTCACAGGCATCACAGGCGGCGGCGGAACGGGCCTTCGCGGCCAGGCTGCGTATCGCGCTACAGCATTCGGAGTCCGGGCGGGGACACGTGCAGCGTGTCTTGCTTGCCGCCGATAGCGACGAGGCAGCCGGCGTGGCAGCCTGCCGCCGCCTGGTGATCCTTGCGAGCAACATAGGCCAGGCGCTCACCAGCCTCCTGAGCGAGCCCCGGGTCGCTGCCCTCACCTCGGAGGGTCCTGCCGCCGTGCGACCGCAGCTGCGGCAGCTCCTCTCCTTCACGGTTCAGCGCTGGCTGCCGGCTCTGCTTCGGGCGGCGCTGCTCGCGCCACACCTCCCTGGCTACGGCAGCTTCATGTACAACGTCGCGCTTGGAAGCCTAGACGTTTGGGAGGTATTCATGATTGCCGCCGCCTACCCGCCTCGCCTGGCATCCGTGCGGTCGGCGGCCGAGCCCCTCTGCTTCACCGCCACCGCTAGTGCCAGTGCCGGTGCCTGCACAGGCTCCGCAGCCAACGCTGCGCCAGGGGAGGCTAAACTGGCGGCGGCGGCGGACGAGGCGGCCGCTGAGGGCTGGCGGCGCTGGCTGCGCTCCGGCGGCGGCAGCCCCGTCCCGGTGTTGGGCATGCTCCTCGCCAACATGCGACACGTGAATTGGTGTTGCGGCGACGTGAACATGTTCTGCTGCTGCCTAGCCGCCGCCGCATTCGTGGAGCCTGAGGCACTGCGGGCGGAGCTACGGGCCGTCGCGGCAGACGCGGCAGCGGCACCGGGCGAAGGGGGAGGTGGAGGCGGAAGTGAAGGTGCCGCCGGCGGCAGCCCCAGTGGTCCCGGCAGCGACGCAGCAGGCAAGGTCTACACCTGCGGCAGCGGTGACCGCCCTTCCGCCACCGCTACCGCCTCCGCCTCTGCCCCCGCCGCCCGGGCGCAGAGGACCGACGGACTTCCGTATCCGGACGACGCGTGGTTCCACTGGACTCGCAACCAACTGGACGCGTTCCTCGGACCGGACGTTGTGAGTGGCGGCCCAGAGCTGTGGGACGAGGTGCTGAGAGCGGAGGCTGCGCTATCCGGCCTGGCGGTTGGAGACGGTTGCCACACAACGGCCACGACGGCGCTGGCGGGCGGCGCCGGCCGGGGGGCCCTCTGCTGGGCGGGCGCTCTCCTGTCCCCGGCCGAGGCGGGCGCGGGGCTGCCGACGGCCTGCGCCAACCCGCGCTGCACCAACCTGGCCGGCGACAGCGACGCGGACCTGGCGACATTGGGCGGCGGGCTGCGGCGGTGCGGCGGCTGCGGTGCGGTGCGGTACTGCTCTGTCGACTGCCAGCGGGCGCACTGGCGGGCGGGGCACAGCGCCGAGTGCGGCGGAGGGGCACGGCGCGGGCGCGGTGGCGGCTGAGCGGTTTTTTGCGGTCTGCGGTAGGACGCTGCTGCCTGGCTGCCGGTCGTTTGCTGTAGGCTCATATACACAGTGGTTGACATGGGTGTTTCCAAGCTCCGGAATCCTCGGTCAGGCATAGCCGGGTTGCCAATTGGCAGGGTCGTAGGTCGTGGCGTCCAAACGGCGTTGGCCGGGTTTGGGCAATGCACAGCGAGGGGGCCGGCAGGCTGGTTTCTGTCCCTGCAGGGCCCTCCAACTGCACGTGTTGAGTCGTGTGTTAGCCTGTGCCATTTCCCCCGTGCGTTGGTTCATGAGGTACCTTGCCTTTTGATGTACGGGTGATTGTGTTGCATGCTGTGGAGTCTGCGGTTTAGCCCCGCTTTAGGCAAGTCCGCACGTTCCCTGGCCGACCCCTGAATCATGGGATCGGGACGTTGCAGTGTGGCCGTGCAGGACCCCTGAGCGGCAGTTTCTGTTTGTGTTTGTTGTTGTTCTTGGATTGCGGAGGAGCCGCGCGCTCCTCCTTGGGTTGTTGTGAGTGCTTATGCTACCACCCGTCATAGTCCTTGCAAGGGCAGCTACTGCGGGGAGGTCGAGGCGGAAAGAGTGGGACGGGATGAAGCATTCAATACCAGATGGCGTTTGCACATCGCAGCAACTGGAAGCTTGCCCATGTCCATCAAGGGCCGAGCAGACACGCCTCAGCCGTGCCACAATACCAGGCAGCGCTTTGCTAGCCGGCCGCGTGTTGCAGGCAATGGAGAGCACTAATCAGCCTGGTGTTGAATCAAATGCTCAAGCAGCGCCGAATCCCAGGAATCTACGCATGCATCAGGGTTGCGCGTTGGCCGTCCTCCGCCGCTCATGGCGCACGGCAGCAGGCGCAGAGCAGGCGTTTCTGTATCCAAGCAACAGCAGGACTGGCCGCAAAGTGAATGTGACGAGTAGACACAAACAGTGATGTACCTGCGGAGGTCATGGCAAGGCCCAAATGACTCATTGTTGCCAGCCGCGGATGCCCCCGCCGGCATTCCAGGTGGCGACGACAACAACGGAGCTGCGTCTTCGGAACTGCGTCAACGGAGCTGCATCTACGGAGCGCGCAGGGAGGTGCTCCGCATGGGCAGGCACCGCCTCTGCGGCAGGGTGCTGGCGGCTGTGGCGGTGCGCTGGAGGTGGAGCTGGGCGGGGGAGGACGGGGCAGGAGCCGCCAGCGGCGGTCGCATCCATCCTCTGCGGCGCACGGTCCGCACCTGCCGCTCGCGGCGCAGGGCCCGTACGGCAGGCAACAAAGTAAAACAGGAACAGGGGACGGCTTCCTCTACGCGGCCATACACGTCCGAAGGTACGATGTTGACAGTAGGGCACCGGGTAGAACGCATGGCGGGCGACGGAGACGAGCAGGCGGGCCCTCCGGCGGCCGATACTTGCACTAGGTAGGTGCAGTCTGGAGAGGTTCGCTTCAGCCGCTGCCGTCACCACTTTTTCGGAGTCCGGCAAGAGCCGCTTGTAGACGTCATAATAGACGTCAGCCAGCGCACCCCGGGCCGTCGTTAACCCGTTGCTGCTGCCGTACATACCGTATAGGCCCGGCAGGGCAGGCTGCGGTGCAGGCTGCGGTCACGGCCGCCACACGGCCCCCCGTGAGTACCATACTACGGTGCAATTACCACGACATGCATGCGCGCCCGACGCACACCCTGCGTGGGGTGGGGTGCTGCAAGGGTTTCGCCACTCGTGCACGTCTCTCTCATTCCTCACATCGTGCTCCTCATAAGCACGCAATTCTGGCTCGACGCTGCATAGGCCGCTCCATCTGCGCCACGCACCTCATACGCTCATGCGTGAACGCATCGACCGTGGCCCGGATACGCCTGGCTAGTGACTGGTTGCTAGCACCTTGCCAAGCAACCGGGGGTTGCAGTCTTTGGCTGACGCTACCGGGGCCGTCCTTAAGGTACAGAGATACAGATGACAGGCTCCCCAGAGGGGCTGGTGTCTGGTGATGTCTGGTTTGGTCTGGGATCTGGCCTGCGCTACATGGTGTTCGATTTAAGAACGTTTTGGGAAGGCGAGGACGATCTGGGCGAGCTGTCGAACGCAAGTTTGCAGTGCGGGGCGGGCTCTGAGAGCAACATGCGTGTTTCGGTTTCGCCTGGCACGCACGCGCGCTGCTGATTGTGGGTCTGCCGGCCTCGGCCGTGGCCGTTCGGGTAGCGAGTGGGTGCGCCACGCGGAGCCGTGGTCAATGCTAAGCCGCCGTGAGAACGTTGTAGAGCCAAGCCAACATGCGGTCAAGTGCACACGCGGTGGTTGCATGTATCCCACTATTACACATGCGACGACACGGCTTTTATCGCTGCGTATCACTGCTGTGGGGAGGCCAGACATGACGGCGTGGTTTGGGCTTTTATACCTTCCCGATCGAGTTGCGCCGCGATGAGCAGTTGCGGTTATGTTAACGCAGTGTAGTATTGTAGCCAGCTCCGGGCGGAGGCTTGGCCTGTCGCTGTCGACATGGTTGTCGGATTTCGTTGCAAAGGCACCTGACAGCGGAGTAGCGAATCATATGGGAAACTTTGCACCTAATGGTGTTTCTGGTGCACGCTCAGTGACGCCCGGCCATGTACAGCCGACCCCTGGGCCATCGGGGCGGGACCCTGCTGCAGAGGCATGTTTCCATGAAGGCTTATCCAGTTAGACTGCATTTGATTGCCAATGACAAGTATGCGCAGGTGGCCTTCCGAACTTCCGGCAGAGAAAACCCTTCCCCTTCGCAAACGGATGCCGGCAACCATCGCATTCGTGTTATAGCTGATCTCGCAGAGCATGCATTGCAGTCAACCACGAAGCCTTTGAAGAGGCCCTTGAACTCACTAGCCGAAACTTGTATCTGGAGTTTCTAGTTAAATGCCGCTTTCAAGGCGTTATACGTGTTGATTGGCTTATGTCCGAGCATGGAAGCCTCGAGACGGGAGCAGAGGACGACAATGCTGAAACGTCCTCGTCCCTTGGCTCACTTTTTGCGGAGGACGCGGTGCTAGGCGGCGCCGAGGAAGTGAGCTCTCTACCTCCTGTCTTGCAGCTCCCGCCTCGGGCGCCAAAGTCGGCTGGCGGGCTCTCCCGCTCATCTGCGCCGCTGGCCGGGGGACGCGTAAGCGCCGATCCCTACGGAGCTATCTTCTCGCCAGACTCAGACAGCAGCACCTGCCAGGCACGCCTGCTCTTGAGCAACCCAATGCCTTCGCGCCGGTCCGATGACACGCCGCGGATGCCAAAGTCCCTCTCCACCGCAATCCTTGGCCCCGGACCGCCGGGCGCACTGGAGGGGACTTCAAACTCGGATGGGGGCGTGGTCACAGGAGGCGGGGCGTCGACGCTGCACCACGGTGCGTTGCAAGGGGGCCCCACCGAGGTTCCGCGCGATCCTCCCCACCGCTGCTCTGCCTCCCAGCCACCTTTGCTCCGCGGTGGGACACCATCCCGGCTTTGCGCACTTGCCCCGCCTTAGCACACTAACCCTGCCTTCTCTGCGCTTGAGGAGCCGCCGGGCGGGGCCGCAGCGCAATCAGGCCCGTGGGCCGCCTCGGCTGCTTGCTGCCGACCCCAATACAGCAGCATTAGAGCTTTTACCAGGTGCCTCTAGGGCCGTTCGGGACCGCATACGTCCGTTTGAGGCCAGTGGACCCGCAAGCACCGCACCCGCAGACCAGCTGGCATGCTCCCTGCGCTGGCAGGACGCCGCTCCCCGTGCACCCACCGGGTCACACCCGCCTGGCTCAGCCTGTGCCCCACCTCGGCGGTCCATGCCCCACACCCCATCGCAATCTCAGTGACGGAGGACTGTGGCGCCTGCGCGCGCGCCCGCGCTTGCCGTACAGAGGCGTCATGAGGGTCGGCCCTGCCCTTGCCCTTGCCCCCTTGCGCTGCGCACCGCCGCCAACAGAGGCCGCCAGTGCCGCATCCGGGGCGCCGCTCCGCGCGGCCTCGCCCGCGTGCGCCTCCCCCACCGCGCATTGCACCACGCCCTCCGCCTTCACCCCCACGCCAGCCCTGGGGATCACCCCGGGCGGCGGAGGCGGTGGCGGTGGCGGGCTCTTTTCGCCGCCGGGCATCGGCGGCGGCGGCGCCGCCGTCGCCGGCCTGCCGCCCGGCGCCGGCGGCGCGGGCCCGCAGAGCACCGGCACTACGCCGCTGCCGCCGTTCAGCCACCATGTACGGCAGCTGAGTGTGGGCATGGCGGGCGGCGGGGCCGAGGGCGGGCTCCAGAGCCTGGCTGAGTACGTTGCGGCCGAGACGCACCCCGCGGAGAAGCTGCCCACTGCGGATGTGGTGTGGGGCCAGACGGAGCGGGAGCGAGTGTGGGTGGGGGCGGGGGGCGGGGGCCGGCGGCCGGGTGCGGTCCCCCCCTGTGCCGCGGGATAGGTCTGGGTCCGGGGAAGAGGTCGGGGGTAGGGGCTGGCTTATGGCGTTTGCTGGGGTTATGGTTTGTGGGTGTGGGTTTGTTGCGGTGCGCGGGGCTCGCCGGGGTGCTCGGGAACTTGGGTTATGGCCTGCGGCCTGGTCTAGCGGGTCCAACGGAGTCGAGTCGGCTATGTGAAATTGTGAATGGCGCGGGCTGGGAACCTTATAGCAGAGCAGAATGCACGCCCAAGAACAAGCAAGGCGGCGAATTGGGCGGCGCAGATGGGAAACGGGTCATATCGCGCGGCGCCGGATTGCTGTGGGAGCCGCACAGCCGCTGACCATCATGTGGCACCCTTGGCGGTCTTGGCGCAGCGAGTTGCAGCGGATGGTGGACGGACCCGGAACCCCTGGCAGAGTTAAATAGGCAGTGTGTGTGTGTGTGTGTGTGCGCGTGTGTGCCACGGCTGCACGCCGGGGCGGGGGCTGAGCGGCGGCACGACCGCTCGTACCGGTCGAGCCTCAGTGCTGTACGGCGTCACGTCACTGCGGATTGGGCCGGGGGCCAACGCGGCGCTGTGCGGGAGTGGCCCGGGGCGCTGCTGCGCCCAGGCGGCGAGCGTCAGTGGCAGCGGCCTGGCGACCTGGCGGGTGGCGCCTGGGCCGGGCCGAGGTGCATGGCTCACTGGGCTCGGTGGGGCGGCGGCCCCCGCCGCAACCCGGCCGCGCTGCCGGAGGGGGTCCACGGGGGGGTGGATCGGCAGCGCAGGGCCGGGCGGGAGGGAGGGTTGCGGCAGGCCCCGGGGTACGCGTGCCGCGTCGACCCAAGTCCAGCCCAGCCCCTCACCGCGCGCCCCAACGCCCCAACACTCGGACGCCTACACGTGCCATCTCGCCCATGTGCAGCGGGGCTGCACGCTCGCTCGCTAAGCTCAGGGCTCAAACCCCGCCTGGCCCAGCCCGCTTTCCCCTCCCCCGCGCTCCCCCTCCCCGCCCTTTGACGACCCGGACCCTCGACGTACGCCGTACGCCGTACCCACAGGTACAACTTCCTTCTCCACGTGCCGTACCAGCTGGAGCGGCTCATCTGGTTCGGGTCGATGCTGCTGCTGGACTCGTTCCTGGTGCGTCGCGCCCGGCGTGCGTCGTACCGTGTCGCCGGCGGTGGTGGGGCCGCAGGTGCTGGTGGCAGGGTGCTGGCCACAGCCAGGACATGCGGAGTCAGTGTGGCGTTGTTGCCACACTTCAGGCGGTCCCGAGCCGGCGCCCGAGTGCCCGCGCCCTGTGCCGTCCCCGCCGCCTGGCAGCACCCCACCCCGAGCCCCCCAGCCTGTGTATGCCCTCTCAGCCCCTTTCCCTTGCTCTGCCACCAACCGGGGGCGGGGCTGCGTCATACGGTCCCTGATGCCGTGTCACCCGCCCCAGAGCCCGTGTACCACACGCGCCGCGTGCCGCCGGCACGGCTCATCTTTGGACCGGCTGCCCTGGCGCTGACCCGCCGCCTCTTCCCCCGTTGGCCATCGCTCAGCTTGCCCACGGACTTAGTACTGAGTACCCCCGCCCCGGGCTATCCCCGCAGGGCGTCTTCACGCTCCTGCCGCTGCGCTGCGCCATCGCGCTGCTGCAGCTGCTAGGGATGCTCCGGGGCGGGGCCGGGTCTGGGGCCGTGGCTAGTGGCGGAGCGGAGCGGGGCGGCGGCCGCGGGCGGCGAGGGGCGAACGCCGCGTCCGACGGCAGGCCCTCTTCCACCGGCGACGGCGACGGCGCCACGGACGGCCCGGCCGTCGCCGCAGCGGCAACTGCAGCGGCGCCGGCGGCGGCGACGCCGGCCACGCCCCGGACCACCATCGCCGCCACCGCCAGCACCGCCGTCGCCGGCGGCGGCGGCGCGGCGGCCGAGCGGCGGCCGCAGCCCCGGCTCGCACAGCAGCAGTGGCGGCTGAGCGGCAGCCAGCTGTACGACATGGTGTGCCTGGGGCTGCTGTGCTGCGCCACTGCCGTACTGCGTGCCGTACGGCCCGGCTCCATCTACTACTGGCTCAAGGACATCACCAGCGAGTTCCTCAAGATGAGCGTGCTGTCCACCGCCTTTGACATGCTTGACAAGGTGGGCGCATCACAAGGGGGGATGCCACGGCCAGCTAGCGAACGTGGCAGTTGCGGTTACGGTTATTGTTGCGTGTACGGCATAGCACACGTGGCGGCAGGTAGCCCTGTGTCCAGGGAGCCCTGTTACGGTCACGTCGTGTGAGCGTGAGCATGAGTGTGTGTGCGCGCGTGTTGCACCTCCGGGCTGACTTTGGCCTAGGCTGCTGCCCGCCAAAACGTGCGACCCTTCTGGCCTAGGCTGCTGCCCGCCAAAACGTGCGAGCCGGTTCCCGTCTCCATCATTACCCCTCCAGTCCTACCCCTCCCGCCACCTCCCATTCCCGCTTTCCGAAACGACTGCGACACCCCCCTCCGCCCCTCCAAAACCGACTCCCCGTCCCCCTCGGTCCCCCCGCCAACCCACCCACCCCCGGCGCCGCTCCGCAGATCCTGTCCAACTTTGGCAACGACGTGCTGGAGGCGCTCAGCGGCACCTGCACCCAGTGGCTGGCGGGCAGGAAGCGCGGGCTGCAGCTGGCGGCGGACGCGGGGGTGGCGGGGGCGCTCATTACGCTGCACGCTCTCACGCTCATGTGCCAGGTGGGGCATGGCTGGGCGGGGTGGGTGGGATGGGTGCGGGGGGGGCGGTGTGGAGGGGGGGGGGTTGAAGGGAAAGGAGAATTAACACGGGGGGGGGAGAGGGTTATGGTAGGTGGGATCCTACAGGCCTACACCCACGCCCCCTTCCCGCTCACGTCTTTGACGGGACCGGTCCGCCATGCCCGCAGCCCCGCCGGACGCGCGTGTGACCCTACCCTTGTGTAACCTCCGTGTACCCGGGGTGTGTGTTATGTATGCGTTACGGTATGCTCAAAACAGTTCTATAATCCAAATCCGCTCTTTGGTTTTTGTGTGCGTACCGGACCTACCTCATGCGCACCTTCTCTGCTACCCCTGACGCTCTGGGCCCTCCGGGGAGGGGTGGGGCTCGGAAAACCGAAGCCTTCCGCAAGCAAAGACGGATCCGCGTCGGCTACCTGCCTTACACATCCGGTTGGGCCCCTTGCCCACGTCACCCTCGCCGCCCTCGCCGTCCCCGCCACAACGTTACCACCGTAACCGTTAACCGTAACCGCCACCCTCATCGCCCCGCCGCCCCGCCAGGCGCTCATCCTGGCGGTGGCGCTCAACTCGAGCCGCAACGGCCTAGTGGCGCTGCTGATCGCCAACAACTTTGTGGAGATCAAGAGCACGGTGTTCAAGAAGTGGGACAGCACCCGCATATGGGCGCTCGTGTGCGCGGTGAGGGGGGCGGGGGAGGGAGGGGATGGGCGGCTGTGGGCGGGATGGGCGGGGCGGCGTGGGCGGGTATGGAGGGGGCGTTGGTGGGCAGGGTTAGTGGACAGGAAGGTACGCGCGGGGGGCGGAGGATCTGGCTTCGTGGGTTGACGCGATCGCATGGTCGGAGGTCAGGCGGCCCAGGTGCCGCACCGGGTAAGACCTGGGGAGTTGTGGGACGCCCTCCTCGCATACCCATGGTACGCATCTACCAACCTCAACCCTTCAGTGAAACCTCCAGCCTTCGTCCCACCACCCTGCCCCGTCCCCCCCTAACTCCCCCCCTCCCCCTCCCCACCCCGCAGGACGCCGTGGAGCGCTTCCACCTGGTGGTGGTGCTGTCGTTCGTGGTGGTGGAGGAGATGGACAGCGCCGCCTCCTGGGCGCCCCCGCCCGACTACCTGCGCGTGTGCGGCCTCATGGCGGCCGCCGAGCTGGTCATCGACGTGGTCAAGCACGCCGTGCTGGGCAAGTTCAACGACGTGCGGCCGGGCATATACCGGGAGTTCCACCAGGTGGGAACGTGGGATGGGTGGGTGGAGCGTGCGGTGTGGGGGGCTGGGGGTGGGCGGTGGGTGGTGGGGTGGTGGGCGGGCTGGCGGGCTAGGGTCTTATGGTGTTGGGGAACAGGGTCTGGGTTTAGGGAGTTGCACCATGTGGGGTGGTGGGCGGGACGAGCTGAGGTGTGGGCAGTGTGCGCGTGCTTGAGTATCTTATGGGGATTCGTGCACAGCCTCGTACCGCTTCGTGTCCCCCTTTGCCCTCCCCTCCCCTCCCCTTCCCGCTCCTCCCCTCATCCCATGGGACGGCATTCGCCTCGGGCTCGCCACGCTTCCTAACCGCTTGACCCCCTCCCCGGTCTCCCCACCCGCTCCCCACTCCCGCCAGGACCTGTGCGCCAAGGCGCTGGAGGCCCAGAGCCACTCGGCCCCGCGCCTGCTCAACTTCCACCACCTGGCGCCCGCCGCCCTGGCCCTGCGCATCCTGCTCACCCTCTTCTGGCTGCGGGTAGAGCGGCGCGCGCAGGTGGGGTGGGGAGGGGGAGAGGGCGGGGGCGGGG
>LSYV01000070.1:341672-351833 GCA_001584585.1 Gonium pectorale
CGCCCTTCGTCGCTTCTACGTCAAGTGGCAAGGTTTCGGACACGAACATAATAGCTGGATTGATGAAGCTGACATTACAGACCGTTCTTTGATTGAAGCGTTTGATGCTTCACGCCGCAGCGAGGACGCTGCCTGAAGAGGGGGGAGGCAGATGTTGTAGCGCGCTTTGGTGATGCGCATGCCGATGCATGCCGATGACTCTGCCGAACATTCCCGACACGCGGTAACTTCGCCGAACCTTCGCCGTGCCAGCCTGGAACCGTGCCACCTTCGCTGAGGTTTCCCCGATTCCTCCGGCCCGACATTCTGGAGCGTACGGCACGTGTTTCTAGAGGCTCGCCGATGCTGATATCATCTCGGCCGCTCAGTAAGCGGGGACAAGAACGTTTCCGAAGTCTTGTCTAAGGAGTCACGCTCCTTCTGAGGTGCTGCTCTTTTCCTAGCACCTCGGTACTACAACACATGTCATGGACGCCTGCATAAGGCCGACATCAGGTGGTCAGGTGCGGGCGACATCTGTATGTCTACCACATACACACGCGGGTGCTGGCTGTCGGACACCCCAAGGCAGCTAATCGACGCTGCTCCCCTGGCTACACAGATAGACACCGCCGCCACCTGCGGCACTGCGAGCTTGCGTGCCGGCACAAGGGGAGAAGGAATGTAACCCCACCAGAGGGGAGCAAGTCCGGACTGAGTTGCGCCTTTCCCAGCGAGAGGCCCGGGCGCCGCACCACAGACAGAGGGCGTTTGACCTCTCCCACAACACCCGTGGCCCACCTTCCATCCGTTCAGCTCATGCTCATCCCCCGACTAGCCCACAGTATCACGGATGCCAAATACCCATTGCAATGCCCCTTGAAGCCTGACAAGCCAAGTCGACAGTCGATATGCGGTTCGGGGATGCGGGCTGGGCGACCCGCGAATGGTAACCGCTAGCCGCCGATGGACTGGCCCCTTCGTCGACCGCTTGCCGGACCCTCTACTTATCGTCAGGTAACTATTCTGGTAACACCGGGGGGGGGGGCGTCTGCTCGTATGCCTCGCCCGCCATGCCCTGTACTCGGCGCCCAGCTGGAAACATCACACCCTCGGGTGTGTATGTCCGTAGAGGCTGCCTTCCCCGTTTCTGGTTATCGTTTGATATGCATACATATATGCATGTTCTGCGCGGCACAGTGCCTTGGGACTCAAAGAGTGGCACAGTGGCCTGAGGCTCAAGGAGCAAAGGCACGAAACACGCAATAACACTACACGCACAGTCCGCACCCCAGCGCTTCCCAGTGCCTGCCCCATGCATGGCCAGGCCCATGCACGGGCCTCCGAAGTGCCACCTTATGCAAGGCCGCTCCAGTATGTGTGACAGCGCACAATCCGTTACCACCATAACATTTCAACGACTGCAAGGTCAACCGCACCAGACCGGAGGGTGTGCAGTATTTGTCTGCAAACAAACAACCTCGCACATGGATATCCAATCCACACCAGGCTTCCCAGTCCCAGGAGGCCCTGCACAACGAGTGGCGGCTAGCCCCACAGGATTGGGATGCCCTTAGCGCTGGTGCCGGCGAGCTTCGGCGCAGACCCAAGCATACACCCTCTGGCAGTTCTGCAGAAGGTCTGCAAAGTCTTTTGACGCTGGGTCCCTTGCAGCCAGCGCTGCTACTTGAGTCAGCACCACCATGGTCCTTTCCACCGCCCTCGGCCAGTCCATGGGGCAGCCAGCCGCAAGCAGGCACGAAAGCCAACGAACTTGGTTCTTGCGGTCCCCTGCCCTGAAGTATGTGTCAAACACGTGTCCGGTCGGGCCCCAGGGGCAGCCCAGCCGCCGCAGGCACTCCAGCGTGGCTGAGTCCTCCGCAAGGGCCACGTGAACAAATGCATTGCCGTCGTCCTGTGGGGTATAAGTGCCAAAGGAGACCAGGCGATCAGCGGATCAGCCTCATCCACTGCACATATACACGCACATCGCACGGTGCATAAGCGGGCGGAGGACCAGAGGCCCTTGACAAATCTGGGACGGAGCAAGCGCAGGTACGCCATGCCTCATGGGTGCAATAACACATGCGGTGCTGCCAGCCGCCCTGCAACCCACCGGCATGGGGCAGCCCCGCTCCGCCAGCCACTCCAGCGCCGCCTCGCAGCCCGACTCCGCAGCAGCCGTAAAGGTTTGGCTGTCCCAGGGGCAGCCGCGCTCCCGCAGCCAGGCCATCAGCTCCACACTGCCGGAGGTCGCTGCGGCCTCCAACAGCCTCTCATCCAGCGTCAACCCCAGGCCCGGTGTCTCCACCAGCCAGGCCAGTATGCGCAGGTGCCCTCTGCGCGCTGCAGCTCTGGCCGCAACACGCGCGTCTATGCCCCGGCCCGCAGCGTGCAGCGCCTGCAGCACGTGCAGGTGCCCCTCATCCGCTGCTGTACACCAAGCACCCCGCAAGTCCTCGCCAGCTGGCCACCCTTCAGCCAGGAAGAGCACTGCTGCCGTGTTGCCTGCAGTGGCAGCGGCCTCGAGAGGTGCGTCTGCGCCATCATCGTCATACCCGTCCTCAGGGAGGCTGGGGTAACCCTGCTGCGCCAGCCAGGCGAAGCGCTCCAGCGCGTCCGGTCGTTTGGCGGCTGCCGTGTAGACCTCCCAAGTGCGCGGAAAGTCTTGCGACTTGAGCCACTCCAGCTTGGCCCGCCAGTCGGGCGTGGGGCTGCCCGCGGCGGCTGCCACAACGGACATTTGAACCCAATTTTCTTCCTCCGACCACTCTTCGTCATCGACATCCTCTACCCCATCCGGAGCAACAAGCTGAACGAGGTAGCGCTGCAGTGCCGCCAAGTCGCAGCCCTCGGCGACAGAACGCAGCAGCTTCCATGCGTTCGTCCTGCGGGGATAAAGCAGCCTAAGCTCCTTGCATCGCTGCACCATCGGCTCCAATATGTGGGTGTGGCCGGCCTCGGCGGATGCCGCGGCGCAACGCACGGGGTGGTACTGGTGCTCCAGTCCTGCCCAGCTCGTCAGCTCCTCCAGGTGGCCCCCCGCTGCGGCGCCCAGCAGCGCTTCGGCCATGTCGCAGCCCAGCTCAGCCAGCAATGCACACGAGCCCAGCTGCCCCGCCTTGCCAGCTGCGTAGCTGACCTCATCTGTCAGCGGGCAGCCGGCGGCGCGCGCCGCGAGGGCCAGGTTGTCGGTGGCACCGCTTGCGGCCGTCAGCGCGCGCCGCCGCACAAGCGTCAGTTCGCGCATCGTTCCGGGGCGGACCCAGCGCCACGCGAAGGCGTGGTGGGGCACCGGCTCCGACAGCCGCACGGTCGTGAACTCGGGTGTTCGGAGCACTGCCGCGGTGGCCTTGTCGACCACCCGAAGGCTGCACGCCACCTCATTGCGAGGCAGGAAACGAGCTATGCGATCTATGATAGACGGTATCCAGATGATCGGAGGGGCCATAACACTGTTTCAGGATCCCAACCTTATTGACGGAGGTGAAGGACGAATGCAACTACTTATAATTATAGCATAACAAGACAAATGCCACGTCCACTGTTTGTCCCCTTCTTGTGGCGTTTTCCGCGGTCACCGCCCCAGCAACCGCTAACATGCAACGACTTGGACGAGCGGGAGCAGAAGTCGGCACTCGGCAGCTCGGCACAGCCGCATTTTGGCATCTGGTCCATCAAATGTCTGCAAGCCGCACCCGGGGGGTTCCGGGGGGTGCCCTCCAGAGCCCCCAGCCGAGGGCCCGGAGGCGGGAGAAGCTTCCGCTGCAGGAGTGCGGGAGTGCGGGACCCTGCTGCGGGAGGTGCAGGAGTTCTGTCCTTTGTAGTTGGACCCTGCAGTCAGGCCACCACCCAAAACATACGCTTGGGTGTCGACCGGATTCCTGGTTTTGGTTGGTCACGGAATGCCGAGCACCTGCTCCCGTGACTTCCGTGACCAACCAAAATGGGAGTCCACATCACCCATACCTCGGACAAGCCATCAGAGTTGCCCATAGTGGGGCGTATGCCCCAATCTTTTAGCGGATGGCGCCCGGATGAGGGTGAAGTTGGACAAACGCCTGCATGCTTGTATTCCAAATGAACTGCACCTGCTTGTAACGGCATGCGGGGGACAACGGTGGGTCGCCAGGTGACAAACCCGATTGCATGACCAGTGTAAAACACATGGCGCACGACACTGGCCGTCCCATAACAAACTCACCCGAAACTTGCGATGCATCATGCCCCATCCCATGCCAGCTCACGGTGCAGGTATCTACTTCTCGCTAGACAGACGGGCTTCAATTTTCTGCCCATGACAAGTCCTCAAGGGGACGGTTGGGGAGGGACCGGGCTTTGGCGCTGAATTTTGCACACGCATAAGTGAAATAGCATGGACAGCAGCGGCGTTCCATACCAGCGGCTCTCGATCTACCAGACGAAAGCTCGCTTGTATGTCGTGGGCTACTGCAAGCTCCGCGGCACCGCCGCGCTGCTCAAGGTGCGAGCCCACGCGTGGCATGTGCGAACATAGATTTCCATTGTACCCGGGCTGGGCCCTGCGAGGTTCCCCCTTGGGGGCATGGCGGGCTTGCGGAGGACTCGGCGGGAATTGCCATGGGGCGCAGACTCTCCACCATCCTGCCCGCGCGCATCTGTCCCCCTCTTACGGACCAGCCGGCGGGGCACACACGGGGGGCGTGGTAGCGGGGAGTGGGGGACAGGGCTCGGGAGTTGGAGTTGCGGGGCAGCGCACACGAAGGGCCATTGACCGCCCCGGCAACCACTCCCGGCCACCGGGCGGCGCCGGGACGGCCCAGCGCGCTCAGTCCCCCTTTCCCCCTGGCCCCCATCAGCTCCCAGACTCCTGCTCCGCCCCTGCCCCACGCCCCCGGAGCCAGTAGCTCCTTGGTCACACCGACCGACGCCGTCCCCCCTCCCGACGCGACCCATACGCCCTCCCCCTCAAGCGCCCCCATGCCACCGAGGAGGCACCAAGCATCTGGGTCTTGCGGAGGCGCTTCCTAACCTCTAATCATCAAACCCCCTCCCGAATTATATCACACCCGCACCCCGGCTAGGCCATCCCCTTGCGCTCCCGCCTCCCCCCGCCACCCCTCTCCCTTCCTACCTCCCACCCCACCCACCCACCCGCCCCCATCCCTCCCCCCTGGCGCAGATCAGCAAGCAGGAGCCCACGCAGCTGGATGTGGCGGAGGTGGCGGGGGGCGGGGGCTACAGCCTGGAGGAGGTCCGGGCCATGCTGGGGCAGATACACGCCGCCAACGCGCACCTGGGGGGTCTGCAGCTGGTGACGCACGTGAGGCGGGGGCGGGGGGGGGCGGCGGGGGGGGGTCCGCGGGGCGGGGGGGGGGAGAGGCAAGAGGCCTCGAAGCCGTCCTCAGCGGAGAAGCGCAGGCGCACGTCATCTCTATTCCCTATCCTGAGGCGAGGGGGTGGGGCGCGAGGTGACGGAGGGTACGGGGTGACGTCATGCAGTTAGGCCGAATGCGGGGGCCGGGCACGTAGCGCCGGGAAGGTGCGGTGTGGTGGGGCGGGGTTGCGTCATGACTCATGCGCGCCCGTATGCCCTACCCCTGCGTGGCCGGGGTTGTAGGGTGAGGGCCGGTGAGGGCCAGGTGCGCGCCGCTGTGTTGCGCCAGGGTACGTGCCGCGCGTGCCGGAGGAGAGCGTGGCCCCGGGCGGGTGAAGCGCTCGGGGGTCGCTGCCGCCCGCTCTCGCCGGCGGGCCCCTCTTCCCCCCGCTCCCTTCCCCTCGCCCCTCCCCGCAAGGGTCTCTCCCCCCTTCCCCTTCCCCCCTCCTCCTTACGCTCAAGCTTCCCCCTTACCCGCCCTCTCCCCCTCCCCCCCTCCCCCTCTCCTCCCCCCTCTTCCGGCCCCAGTGCTGCGGCATCATCGGCTGCTTCCGCTTCACCGAGACGTGCTACCTGCTGCTGGTGACGCGCAAGGCCCACGTGGGCAGCCTGGCGGGGGGCCACCGCGTGTACACGGTGGCGGCCACGGCGCTGGTGCCGCTGCACCCGGGCACCACGGCGGCGGCGGGGCAGCCCAGCGGGCCGGCGGAGAAGCGGTGGGCGAGGGCGAGGGCGGGTGGGGGGTAGGGGTGGGGTGGGGTGGGGTGGGAAAGGGGCAGCGGAGAGGAGGGCGAATGAAGGGGAAGGTTCGGCAGCGGCGGCGGTGGCGGTGGCGTGGGGTGCGGGTGCAGTAGGGTTGGGCGCTTTGGGGTTTGGGGCGGAGCCTGGTCCGGTACGGGCTGGAAGGATGGATATGACGGCGGGGTAATGTACGCATACGCGAATATGCCGGATGCCGGCGGGCACCCTCAAAACCGCGACCTGAACCCCTCCCCTCTCACCAGAGGGTGGGAGTAGGCTGCTGGATACCAGCCCGTCTAATCAGACCTATGTCCTCCACCCCCCACTCCTTGAAACGCTTTCCAACCCCGTCAAACCCCTTTTCGGCCCCGTCACAGCTACGTCAAGCTGCTCATGGGCATGGACCTCACCAAGCACTTTTACTTCAGCTACACGTACAACCTGGCGGCCACGCTGCAGGTGCGCCTCCCACCCTCACACGCACGGCCCCCGGCCTCCCCCCCGGCCGCCGCGTGCCCCCGGGCTGACGCACGTGTCCATGCACTTGCCCGCTCATGCTTCATGGGGAGGCTTCGCAGCGGGGGGGGGGGAAGCTGTCGGGTGGCGCTGGTGCGGTGGGCACTCTATCGCAGCCGCGGACACCGGTCCGCACCCCAGGCCCCCACACCACACAACGACCCCGCCGGTTCCGTCCAACCGGCAACCGCCTGCCAGGCACCGGTCCACGGCGGCCCCCACCTGTCCTTGAAGCCGACGCAGGCGGAGGCCGGCTCGCCTCCCCTCACCCGCCACCCAACGCGGCGCATTCACCCCGGCTCGGGCCCTCATGCGCCCCCCGCTCCGCCTCCCCCGCCCACCCGCTCCCCGCTTTGCCGCTCACGTCACTTGCCGTACGCCGTACACCTCGCCCCTCCTCGCGCAGGAGAACGTCCGCGCCGCCGCGGCGGCCGGCTCGGCGGGCGCGCTAGGCGCCGGTGCTGGCGGCGGCGGCGCCGGTGCCGGCGGCGTGTACGATAGCATGTTCACTTGGAACGCCTACCTGACGTCGGCGCTGCGTCGGGCGCTGGGCGGCAACACTCGCTGGACGCTGCCGCTGATACACGGCTTCTGGGAGCAGCGGCGACTGTCGAGTGAGCGACGAGGGGTGGTTAAAGGGGGCCGCCGCGCGGGATGGGCGGGCGGGCCCGGGCGGGGTGGCAGGTCAGGGTGTCGGGGAGCGCTGCGGCTGAGGCCGCCCAGCGCCTCGCGCGCCCCTACCTCGGGCGTCCTGGGCGGGGCGGGGCGGAAGGGGGGGGGAGGGGTGGAAGGGGTGGAAGGGGTCGGGCTGAGTGCATCGAGAACGGAGCGGACGACGTGTATCGCAGTAGCAGCACTTCCCGTTTCCATCGTGCCCATCGTGCACGTGTTACCGCACACCCCTCTTCCCACGCGCCCCGCCCCCCCACCTCTTGGGCCTGGGTCCTCGGGTGGGCTCGGATCGCGGTGGGCCGGCGCCCAGCCTGCACGTGGACGCCAGGGCGCCACCCCCCTTTTCTCCTCCTGCGCGCCTTTTCACCCCGACGAATGGGACCGGGGTTGCATGCGCCTCAAGTGTCTCTAGTGAGAGGCCTTTCCAAAAACTTTGCAGCCCCGTGACGCCCCCTTATCGCCCCCCCCCCTCTCGCCCCCTCATGACGCCAGTCTACGGCCGGCCCCTGACCCTGACGCTCATCGCCCGGCGCTCGCGGCACTTTGCCGGCACGCGCTTCCGCAAGCGCGGCATTAACGACGGCGGCAAGGTGGCCAACGAGGTGGAGACGGAGCAGGTGGGGGGGGGTGCGTGTGTTTCGTCGGCGGTTTCAGGACGGTTTCGGCGGCGGTTTCAGGACGGTGTCGGCGGCGGTTTCAGGACGGTGTCGGCGGCCACGGCCGTGTGCCGGGGAGCTGCATCCATCGCACCCATGGTGAACCCATGTACATGACGGCTGAACCCGCAGTGGCCGGAGCCAGGCGGTATTCCGACCCCAGACAATGCGTCCCGTGTACGGCTGTACGGCTGTACTGCCATATGTGCTGGACAATGCGTACGCTGACCGACCCCGCGCCGTGGCATGGTCACGGCATTTCCATCCCCATCCCCAGTCCCAGCCCCCACACCCCGCCTCGCCCTTCGCTCCACGCCGCTCGCTCCTCGCGCGCCGTACATCCGTACATCCGTACATCCGTGCGCCCGCCGCCGCAGGTGGTGGAGACGGGCACGGACTACCGCACCCGCACGCCCATAATGTCCAGTGTCGTACAGGTACGGCGGCACGGATGGGGGGTGGGCGTCACCCCGTACGGCCGGCCAGGGGCGCGCTGGTGCCCGGGGGAGTGGAGCGCCCGCCCGCGCGAGGCACCTGACTCATCGGCGCACGCTTTGCACGAACGTGCTGTACCGATGCACGACAGTGGCAACTGCCAGGGATTCGATTCGCCCACATTGCCGGTGTAAAAAAGCAACGGCGATCTCCATCGCGGGCCCGCCCCCCACCCCTCCAAACATCCCAATTGACCGCTCCCGTCCAGCCCTGCCAACGCGAAGTGCTTGTAGGATCGGGCTGGGGTTACTCGGGCCGCCGGCACTGGGTTGCCCGCTCGCCCGCTCGTCCTTGGATGTCTGCGACTGCACGGCGCACGCTGCTCGCATCCCCAGCACACAATTCGAACAATCCAGCAAGCCAACGCACCCGCCCCTTTTGCAGGTCCGCGGCTCGGTGCCCCTGTTCTGGTCGCAGCAGCTCACGGCGCTCAGCCCCAAGCCCGAGATCGTGCTGCAGCAGTACGACCCGTTGTACGAGGTACGGCTGTACGGGAGCCGTACGGGACTCCGGAGTGCTGCGTGGAGCGCTGGACAACGCGCGGGGGACGCTGGCGCGAGGCTCTGGACCCGCACTACAAGCAATACCCTCCCTCCCCTCGCTGGATGTCGAAAACCCCTGGCCCCTCGCTGGAGCGTCCTCCAACCCCTCGTCTTGGTCCCCTCGCGTTTACGGTTCCGCGTACTACAGGTCATCCCCCCGCCTGCCCGCGGACTGAGCCTACGGACTGAGCCCCACCCCTGTGCCTCCCGCCCCCTTCCCCACCTCCCCCCTCAGCTCGTCGTTGTTTGTTCTCCTTTCCCTTCAACTCCCCCCTCCGCCCGCCGGAGCCTGCACGGGGAAGCCAGTGCGTTCACGTCAACCGTTGGCTCCCTCCCTTCCTCCCTTCCTCCCCCCCTTACCGGCCAGGTGACCGAGGCGCACTTTGCCGACCTGGAGGCCCGCTACGGCTCGCCCGCGGTGGTGCTCAACCTGCTCAAGAGCAAGGAGCGCCGGCCGCGCGAGACGCTGCTGCGGCGGGAGCTGGCGGCGGCCATCGCGCAGATCAACGGCCAGCGGGCGCGCGGCGCGCCGCACATAGTGTACATGTACGTACGGGAGTGTACGGGGGCGTACGGAGACGTGTACGGACGTCAAATCGCGTCGTGGATGGGGGCTGCCGTAGTACGGCTCTGCAGTACGGTACGGCAGGGGCGAGGCGGTGGGTCCAGGGGGAGATGTCGGGGTACCGGCTGCCTCGGTGTGGGAGCTGGGGGCCAGATGGGCAATGCTCCCTCCCCCGACCCTCTGCCCTCTGGCGCCCGCCCGGCACTTTTGTGCTCCTCGCCAGCCCGCACCCGGGCTTAGCTGCGCCCCGGTCGCAGTGCCTGTTCCCGTAAGCATGTCCTTTACTCTCGCCCGTCCTCCCCCGCCCCGCTTTCCCTCAGCCCCTGGGACTTCTCCAAGCACGCCAAGCAGTCGGGCGACAACCTGCTGGCCGAGCTGGCCGCCATCACCCGCCTGGCGCTCGACATGACCGGCCTCTTTGTGCACAACCCAGCAGGCGCCGCCGCCGCCGCCGCTGCGGCGGCGCAGCGCGCGGCAACCGCCGCAATTGCACCGGCGCACGGCGGCAGCGGCAGCAGCGGCGGCGGCGGCGGCAGCGGCGGCGGTGGCGCTGTGCACATGTCGGCGGCGCGCACCTCACTCCTGCGCGCGGCCGGCGGCGGCGGCAGCCAATGGCACCTGGCGGCGGCGGCCGAGGCC
>LSYV01000070.1:362773-381734 GCA_001584585.1 Gonium pectorale
CGTGTGCGGTGCGGCGCCTCACCCGCGTTCGCACACCCGGGTCTGTGTCCATGTGCGGTCCAGGTACGGCCTGACGGCCGAGCACCTCAAGGCGGTGGACGAGCAGCTGGAGGAGCTGGCGGCGGCCATGCGGTCCGCCGCGGCGCCGGGCTGCGGGGTCGCCGCCGGCGCGGCCGCCGCCGCCAGCCGTGGCGACGGCGCCGCGGCGGCTGCGGCGACGGCAGAGGCGGCGATGGTGACTCTGGACCCCGACCTGGGTGGGTGGGTGGGTGGGTGGGTGGGGCTGACACGCACGAGAACTGTACGCGCAAGAAAGCGGGTACCTGTGCGTCACGCGTCGGGCGCTATTGGCCAGGCCCTCCAGTGGGCGTGTGGTGGCACGCGCGCTCTCGGGCGGTGCGGCACTGCGGCATAGTCCCACGTGGCCGCACGCACGTGGCAGCACAGCCCCTGCCTGCGGCGTCTGCTGTCACTCTCGCCCAGCCGTGCGCGCGCCATGCACCCACCCTACCCTCCCAAACCGTCCCCGGAGCGCGTGCGGGTGGTGTGCACGGCCCGCACCCCGCCCCGCCCCCCATACCATCGCGCCGCACGGTGTCTGCGGCCCCTCTCGGCCTCAGCTGGCTGTGAGGGATGGTCCTAACCGGGCTGCCAAGCGGCCAGCTCCCTTCACGCGACCACCCCCCCCCCCACCACACACACATACAATCCCACACCCCGGTCCACCTCAGGCGCGCTCCTTGCCGTGCCCATCGAGCAACTGCCAACTGACAAGCTCGTACAATTGCTCGTGCGGCTGCGCAACCGCCTGGCGTGCTTGGACGACCGTCTGCGGGCCCGCCAGGGGCTGGCGCCGCGCGCCGGGCCCCGGTGGGCCGGGGAGGGCGGCGCTGCTGCCATGCTGGACGCCACCACAGCGGCGTACGGCGCCGCCGCGGCGGCGTTCGCGCAAGTGACGGCGGCAGCGGCAGCGGCGGTGCCGGCCGCCGGCGCCAACGGCGGGAGCCTGCTGGCGGAGGCGACGGCGGCGCGCGTGCGGAGCGGCACAGGGGCCGGCACGGCGCGGCCCCCTGCAGGGTGAGGCGGGGTGGGTGGGGGGAGAGGGTGCCAAGCTGGCCTGACGGGGCGGGGCCGGAGATGGAGGGCGGTGTGCAGCTGGACTGGTGCGCGCCGGACAACAGGGGAAAGAGGGGCACGGCACAGCGGGGCAGATGGGTGCGGCCCCAGACCCCAGCCCCTGCCGCAGAACGCCGCGCGCCCCCCCCCCTCGTTTCCTGCGGGGAAGCGGGGCGGCCGGAAGCTCGGTGTCGAGTGTCGGGACGGTCCGGTCGGTGCCGACGCGCTGGGCATCGCGGTCGCCACGGCACACGCCCCGGCGCCGCTGTCCCTGGCAAGTCTCCGATGGCGATGGAAGGCCATGCGCAAGGGGTCCTGTGCAGGAGGGGCTCCCGCACCCCATCCCACCCCCGTCGACTCTACGCTCCTCCGAAACCGGGCCGGTGTCCGCGACGCGACCCGTTTCCCCGCTTCATCTTCCCTCACCCCACCCCACCCTCTACCCCACCCCACCCCCGTCGGCTCCCCACTCCTTTATAACCGCAGCCCCAGCGCCCGCAAGCGCAACAGCACCGGCGGCAAGGCTCGCGGCTCGCGACAGGCACGGGCGCAGCGGGACGCCGATGAGTGGTCCTCCGAGCAGGAGGAGGAGGAGGCCGGCGGCGGCAGCGAGAACGCGGGGCCCGGCGTGGGGCCGTACGGACAGCGCGCCGCGTGCGGCGTCAAGCGGAAACCGAGCGGGGAGGCGGGAGGCGCCGACGGCGACGCGTCGGGGGTGACGGCGGCTTCGGCGGACGGGGCGGCAGCGCGGCGCGGGTCACGAGCCAAGGTGCGGCAGCCAAGGCCTCGGACCCTCC
The DNA here is from genome assembly GCA_001584585.1 of Gonium pectorale. Taxonomy (NCBI): domain Eukaryota; kingdom Viridiplantae; phylum Chlorophyta; class Chlorophyceae; order Chlamydomonadales; family Volvocaceae; genus Gonium; species Gonium pectorale. Next base: position 364,687 of record LSYV01000070.1, read on the forward strand.
AATATTGGTGCACCATGCCTTATTTGGTCAATGCATTACAAGTACGACGAGCTTGTTGCGAAGGGAGGCGGTTGCCATGATGATCGTGGGGGCGACTCAACTGGGCGCTGGAAGGAGTGATGCCGCCCACACGCACCCGCAGGCCGTGGTTGGCGCCGTGGCGTGCAATGCCCATGTAGACCGACATCCCGGCACTCTATGACAAGTCTGTTACGAGTGGTCTACTCATAAGGGCGCCTAGCGGCGTGTTTCCAGCCCATGTCGTAGGGAAGACCACTTCCCCTGTGGGAGGGGAGGCAGAGCGCAGGTCACACGCGCGTTCAGCCCGCTGTCCCCCGTGCTCTCAGGAGTGCGTTGGCCCACGCACGGTTCCCCCAATTCACCGAATTCGCCCTTTGCCGCATACCACAACCCCCGCAGCGCGCCGCCCGGTACGACCCGTACATCGACGAGTACGACGTGGGCGACGAGGCGGGCGGCATCGGTGGCGGCGGCAGTGGCGGCGTGACGGCGCCCGCCGAGGCGGTGGCGGCGCTGACGGCCATGGGCTTCAGCCAGAGCAAGGCGCGTGGCGCGCTGCGGGAGTGCCACTTCAACGTGGAGCTGGCGGTGGAGTGGCTGTTCGCCAACTGCGTGTGAGGGGGGCGCCGCAGGGGACGGTGGGGGGGAGTGTGTTGGGGGCGGTGGGATGGGTTGGATGGGCGGGGGTGTGTAGGGGTGTGTGTGTGTGGGGGGGGGTGCGTGGATTGTAGTGAGGACAGACCCAACATGAACAGCCAGCCAAGGAGGCAAGCCGGCGCGTGGGCCGGTGGGTTGACATGGAAAGGGAAAATTGGAGCGGAAGCGTGAGGGGTAGGGGGAGCTGTTTATCAAGGGCCGCGATGAGACCAGAACAAACCCGGACGCGCGGTCGGCGTGGGAACCCGCATCGGCCAGGCGTGGCTGGGGCCTTCCCAGGGTGGGAGGCTCACGGCGGGTGTTGCGAGGAGTCGGGTGCAGGAGTGGACAGCGGTGGGGGATGCGGGCGTGTGGCAGACCGTGGTTGCACGGGCGGAGGTGCGGGGGGGGGGGGTGTGGAGGCGTCGCCGTGATGGGGGCCGGTGGGAGGGAGCGCGTTAGGCGGGGCCGGCTGATGGGGCCCAGGGTCGGGGCACCAACAATGGGACCAACAGTCGCGACTCGTGGGTGCGCGCAGCGCACGAGAGACGACGCGGTAGGGGGTGCGAGGCGGGGCTCGGGGGCGCGTGGAACGAGATTCGGGGGTGACTGGTTCTGGCGGTGTACGTCGCCTGGGGCGGCAAGCCGTCGTCCGTCGTGCTGAGGAAGTGGGCCGCTCTGCGCGAGTGGAGTGCGGCTGTGCGGGGCGGGGTGCCCGCCTGGGTGGGGCCCTAGGGGAGCGGCGGAGGGCTCCGACTGTGGCAAGGGCGGACCCGCAGGGACGGTGCCGGTTTGGCGACCTACGCCTAGATAGCCTGTATAGTATCGTGCCCTTGCATGGTCCAGTCCGGGCATGAAGCTGCGCACCGGCGATCACAGCGCCGCGCCTTTCCGCAGCCGTCCTTACTACAACAGGCCCTGACGAGGACAGCGAACGCAGCGCCGTCACTCGCCTACCATCCCCTCACCTTCAGAGTCCGTGCTCTAAACCTTGACAGGCAGCCTCCACCGCCAAACCCGGCAGAAGGCAGGCAACCGTAGCACCCGGTGAGCACGCAGCCACCATTCTGCTCAAGAGGCAGAGAGACGCCATAACCTTCGGGCCAGGGCGCCGCACAATGGTCCGCTCCCGGCGTTGCGGACCTGCGGCACCTAGCCGAGGCACCCCCCGAGTACAGCCAGCCATACGCCCCCACCACCCACCACCACCACTACCACCACAAGCCAGCAGCCACCAGCGCTGAGCGAAGGCGGCTTCGATCCCCCCATCCTCTCTGGGCAGCCAGCGCGTGGAATTGTTCCTTCCGCAAGATCCGGGGACGTCTCGGTTACTAACGACGCGAGTCCCAGCGACAAGCGTCCCAACGGTCGTGAGCCGTACCAACCGAGCACTCCCGTCAGCTGTCCGATGCCTGCTGTCAGGTCGCCACCACTATGCCAGTCCTCCCGAATAAACTTCAAATGCATTGGATTGTAAACCGGCTTTCACGCCTCACCCTGCCTTGCGACGACGTACCTCAACTTCAAAAACAACCGTCTGTGTCTGGCAGCCTGAACCAAAGGTGCCCCATCAACAATATGCGCTTAGTCGATGCGAAAGAGTTGGGACGTCTCAATAGCGCCCTCTGGGCCCCACCCCGCCCCCTGCCGGGCCCACCCCCCCTGCCACCCATGCCGCTTCCCGGGTACGCATGTGCACGCGTCCCGTCCCAAGAGTCCCAACGCACCAGCAACCCACAACAACTCGTCATCAGGCAGTGACTGGACCAGCGCCTTGGATGTGCTTCACGTGAGTGTACGCCGTACTTCAGCCCGTGCAGCGAATCGAGCAATATGCAGGCACAGGGTACGCTTCAAACTGTCGCCACGAGCTTTATGCACAACCGAGTAGAAGGGGCCGGGCCACCGACCCATGGGTCCCAAGGCGCCCTTCATGCTGACAGTAATCCCCGAGCCGCTGACCCGCGGGTCACCAGCTGCTGGTTCAGTCTCTAGCGGCTGCGAGGCAGGGACCGCATGCCCACCACGTCCCACCGCATCCACGTGCCCGCCTGGCGACATGTGCACTACGGTAACACAAAGCCCTCGGCCGCAACCAGCATGTCACAGCCCTGCGCCAGCCGCCCCATCGCCCGCCGGCCTCGTCAAGCGGCAGCGCAACGCCTGGGTTGCTGAGGGCAGGGGCAGGGGCCTTCGCCCTCTTGGCCCACGTATCCAGGGCCCCGGCAGACCGCGAGGTGCAGAGCCCAATTGCAGCGTTTCCATTTTTAGAGCCCAGCAAGCGCCCGGGCCGTGGGTGCGCGCAAACAGGCGCTGAGCCGTGTGAGTTGCGCAACCGCGGCCGCTGCCCCCTTCCCCTGATCAGGGCCCTCCCTTGCTGCGCTGTGCCGCCTCCGTCGTCAGCGGCACATACCTGGTGGGGGTGGCCGCCGGGTAGAGGGTACGTGGGTACGTGGGTACGTGGGTGCGTGGGTACGAGGGTGCGTGGGCGGGAAACGGAACGTTTAGAAGCCGCGGGAAAGGCGGGAAAGGCGGGAGAGCATCAGGGCAGACACCGCTCCGTGTTTGGGTAACTCGAACCCCGCCCGGGTTGCATCCGCTCCCCCCTTCCCCACATCCGATCCTCACGCGCTCCTTCCCGGGCAATGCCCTCCGCTCCGCACGTCCCCTCCGCATGCCCCATACCCCGGGACTTCGCCCCCCCCCCAACCGCCACAGGGGCGCGTCGTCTCCTCACATTACGCCCATCTCCACGCGGCTGCTCAGCCGGCCGCGCTCGTCCCGGTCCACCACCACCAGCTGCTGCGGCCCGCCCTCGGGCCCGACGGGCACCACCAGCCGGCCGCCGGGGGCCAGCTGCGCCATCAGCGCGGGCGGCACCGCGGCGGCGGCCGCGCCGACGTGAATGGCGTCGAAGGGCGCGGCGGCGGGATAGCCCGCGTGGCCGTCGCCCTGAGGGTCCGAGGGGTAGGAGGGCACATATGCACACCGGCATGGACGGGTGGGAAAGATAGGAGCTATCCACGTCGACGGCGTTCATTGGCGCGGTCGGGGGGTCGGGGGGTCGGGGGTCGGGGGGTCGGGGGATCGGGGGGTCGGGGGAGGAGTGTGCGGCCGTGTGCTGCGGTGCCTGGAACCAGGCGGGAACAGCTTGGTTGGTTAGGGCCGCAGCTCTGGCATGCAAGAGCCTTGTGCGCCCCCCACCGGGGCCGTTCGGCACACCGCCACGTGTCCCCCGCCATGTGCACTCCCGGCATGGCCCTCCCATCGTGTCCGAGATGGTTTACGAGACCGGTCTCGAGGCCCGATCCCGCGGGGCACAGCTGCATGCCTTCCTCCATGAGGGGCCAGCCCCGCCAGGCCTGGGTGTGGTGGGGCCGCCCGGGGCCCCGCTGGCGCGCGGATATTCTCTCTCCGCCCCGCCCCGCTTCGGCGCAGCCCCCACCTGCAGCAGCTGTAGGGAGCCGTCCACGAGCATGGCCGCCGCCCAGGGCACACCGCGGGCCGCCGCCAGGGAGGACGCCACCAGCTCCGAGATGTGCTCCACACCAACCACCCTGCGCGGGGGTTGGGGGTACGCCGGGACGGGTTTGCGCAGTTATCACATATTAGTCCGCACAAGGCTTCGGCTCGGTGCCCGGTGCTGCACGCAGTGGGCGTTGCGGGCGGGCGCCAGTAGCCCAACGCCCAACGCGTGATCGCCAGCTTCTGCTGGTATGGCCGCGATGCGGGTCAGGACGCGGCAACGCTGGCGGAGGAAGGCAGAGGCTGTGAAGCCCCCGCACGAGGCCAACGGACCGGCGTCTGCTTCCCGAGCCGCAGCCACTGCCGCAGCCGTCACCCCGAGCCGCGCTGCCGCCCCAACTCACACGGCCCCAGGCCCGCGGGCGGCCAGGTGCGCGAACACCAGCGTCAGGTAGCCGGAGCCGGAGCCCACGTCCAGCACCTGGGACGGACGGAGTAGGGGGCGGGGGCTGAAGGGACGGGGCGAGGCCGGGTGTGTGTACAATCAACCGCTTCCGCAACCGCAACCGCGCGCGCGGGTGTCCTGTACGCGTGACGGGGTGTTCGAACAGGTGGCGCGCGCGCGTGTATGTGGAGAACTGTGCCGTGTGTGCACACACACGCAGAGGCGCGCGGGTCCATGCCAGTCCTGGCGCACGCGAAGCAGCGAAGCAGCGAGTGCGTCGCACACCCGGGCCCAACGCGCACGGCAACCAGACCTGCCGGCAGGTGATACCACAGCGGGCAGCGATAATACACCCGGCCACCCCAATACGCAATGCTGTCACGACAGCCCCAACACCCCTCTCCCCACCCAGCTACCGGTACCCCCTCCCACAACCCCCGCCGCACCCGGGCGCCCGGCCGCAGCTGCCGTGCCAGCAGCTCCAGGCACACCGCGTGCATGTGCGGGGCGCTGATGGTGGCTCCGTAGCCCAGCGGCTGGGGGGCGTCCTGGTAGGGGGCGTGTGGGTGGGGAGGGGAGAGCGGGGAGGGGGCAGAGGGTTTCGGGCAGGGACAGGGGGTTGGCTGGCAGCGGAGCCGGAGGCAGGGAGGGAAGCGACGCTGGGGCTGGTCCGAACCGGGAGATCCGAAGTCCTTGGTCTAAGCATTGGACGATGGGGCCACCGCTATCGCCCAAAGGGCCCACAGCTGCTACCGGACACCGCCCCGTACAAAGTGCCCCCGGCGTGGATGACTGCCCGGCCAGGGGCCCGCCCCGCTTGCTTACAGGAGGCATGCAGCGATTAGCGTTTGTGCGCACTGCCACGGCACGCAGCCCTTGGCGTTACTTTGAAAGAGTAGTATTCCACGTTACGGTTTCCGGTGTGATGTGATGTGCTGTGATGCTGCAATGATGCACGTGCCGCCCGGCCCGGCCCGGCAGGTGCAAACCACTTATCTGTCCGGCCGGGACGAAGAGTCCCCGGTCCACGGCCACCATCGCCTCCTCAACGGCGGGTGTGCGCACCAGGCCCGCCCCTGGGTGCGCCAGGGCGGGAGGACCGGGACGGGGCAATGCGGTGGGCAGTTGGCACGGGGAGGGGCTCCGCAGCGCAGCGAGGTGAAGGCGCCAAGGCGCCGATAACGGTCCACCCAAGTCCATTGGGCGCCTGAAAAGGTGCGGGCGCGGGCGCGGGCGCCTCCCGAAGCGTCTGTGTCTCTGTGAGTTGGTGTCTGTCCGGTCCGGGGTTGGCTCGGCCCGGCTCCTGTTCAGCACCCTTCTCTCGCCTTGTCTCACTGATGTTCTAAGCGCGCACACCTCACTCACGCTTCAGGGCAGCGACCATGGTGGTGTTGTTGGAGCCGTGGCACGTCCACGACATCTTGCCGTCGCGCCGGCCGGTCCGTCCCGCGCCGCGCCCGATGCGCACCCCCCACGCCCCTGCGCCGCTGCCGCCGAGGGGCTGGGGCTTGCGGACGGTGGCCTTCGTGGCAGCGCCGCCGCTGCTGCCGCTGCCGCCGCTGCTGCCCGCGGCGCGGGCTCTGCTGCTCTGTGCCGGCCGAGCACTGGGACCGACCCGGGCGGTGGTTAGGTCAGATGGCGACGACTTGCCCCGGTTGCTCTGGCGCTGAGAGGAGGCGCCCTCAGCAGCACCGCTGACGGCAGACGCGGTCCGCAAGGGCTCCCGAACTGCCCCGCCGCGGCCGCTGCTGCTGGTGCCACAACTCCGATGCCGCTGCCTCGGCGACGCCGACGCCCACAGCGGCCCGCTACTCGCGAGGGCGGTTTGCAAAGCTGCCAGCTCTGCTGCCCTGTACGTACGGCCCTGATGCGTCCGGTAATAGAACCGCGTTGCGACGAGAGTGTTGCGCCGAGACGACCGACTTCGGTTTGGGCGTCAAGTGAAGATGTTTAACAAATTAACATGCAGATTAGATAAAGAACATGCTTTCAGGAGAGCTCAGAGCCCACTGCAAAAGATAGGGGAGCGGTTAGAAAGAGACCGAACGCTCAGACCCCGATATGTTGTCAGAGTAGACGATTGGAACGCGTTGAGACCCTGCATGAGCGGTGAAGCCCCACCACCCACAGACGCATTGATTTTCTTTGTACGGTTCCAGCTCAGCCAAGGCCTCGATACTGACTGTTGGAGTGAAGCGATCGAGCCCAAGAAGCAAGTGATTTTACAAACATGTCAGCTGAGCACAACCCAGTTGCCGCGGTGGGCCAGCTGCTGAACGGCGCCCTGCGGGCAGCCCAGCAGCACCCATTCACACAGAATGCAACCAGGGCTCTGAAGCGCTTCCAGGACCAGCATGCCGAGCGGCAGAGGTGCGTGGATCGCGCGTCGGAGTGTTGCCATCAAAACACTTGCGTGTGGTGCACGCGACGCGAGACGCGCAAACCCCCTGATGCAGCGCAGCTCGGCACATACGCCGCCATAGCAACAAAGGCTTCCATGTCGTGATCCGCTTGTGCACTTCCCGGCGTCGCGGCTGCCCCTCCCATTCCGCACAGCGCGGCGAGGCTGCCCCCTCGCATCGTGGTACTCCCCCGCCACGCCCCCGTGGCAGCCATTATCCCCGGTGACTCCACTGCGGAGCTGGTGCTCACCAACGGCCTGAACAACTTCCTGTGAGTGCATGTCCTGTTGACCCACGCTGCGTTGGTCAACCAGTCCGGCCCTCTGCGTTGGGTGACATGCCGAGAGGCTGGGATGGAAGGGCATCGGGGGCGGTACGAAGACGGCTGGAAGGGGGGCCTGGGCCGCGGCCCCCCTGGTGGTCATTGAAGGCCGTCATGGTGCCAGGCCCCAAGCCTAACACAGCAGCGTTCCCCGCCGTGGCCTGGGACCCGGCGCGCTGGCGGGGCGCCTGCCTGACTTCGGGCCCTGGCGCTGAGTCAGAGACTTAGGGCCTGACCACACCTGTGCGGGTGCGGTGGCCAAGGGTGTGGGGAGGGCTGCTCCCTGCGCAGGCTCACCGCGGGATAAGGGGGTTTCAGCTTGAGGGACACGGGCGCCGACCCCAACCCGTGTCTGGGTTGGGGTCACTCCTTTCAAGGACTGGGCCCATCGGTGCCGGTGGGGTTCCCAATGCCCGGTGCAGCTCGCCCTCCTCGGCATGCAGATGTGTCTACCTCCTGCCCTCCGGCCCATGGATACCCGCTCCTGGCCCGCCCAAGGTTCCGAACTGCAGACCGGTACTGCAGCTGCTCCCGCGTCATCGGCCATGGTCTGCTCTCCCACTTCCGCCCTACCGTACAGGAACCTGTACAACACGGCCCTCATCGTACGGCTGGTGCTGACGTGGTTCCCCAACCCGCCGGAGGTCATCGTGAGCCCGCTCGCGTGAGTTGGCGGCGCCGGGGGGTCCTGTCGCATGTGCCCTGTCGGCATGCGCTCGGGGTTTGGGGCTGTAGGCCGATTATGGGCCGTCCTGTCTGCGTCCTACAGTATCGTTGTAGTCCCCCCTATGTGCACTCCCGGCTGTCAGTGAGCCAGGGGGAACGCCTGGTCGCTGTGCGGTGTGGGTAGGGCACCAAGGCGCGTTCGCCGTGCGCGGTCACCGTCACGCAGCGCAGGCTGCCGAGTGTGGGAGGCTGGTTGCCCCCTCCACACTCCACCCAGACCCGCTCCTTTTCACCCTCCCCTCCCCCCTCCGAGAGTGCCTACCAACCCACTCCCCCCCCTCTCCCCTGCGCCCCTCCCCCGCAGCACTGTGTGTGACCCCTACCTGAACCTCTTCCGCGGCCTGATCCCCCCGCTGGGCGGCTCCCTGGACTTCAGCCCAATCCTGGCGTTCGTGGTGCTCAACGTGAGAGCCCGACGGGACTGGGAGGGGGACCAGGGAAGCGGGTGCAAGGCTGTTGCTGCTCTAGGGTGGGAGTGGGGACGGTAAGCTCTGGGCGCATGCCGTTCCAGTCAGGGCGGCATCCTGAGATGGAGAGGCATGGGGTGGACCGGCGCAGGCAGGGTGGGGGGGAGGGTGCTGAAAGTGAGAGGGGGAGAGGAGGGGCCACGGGGTGGGCGGGAGGATCAGGGGAAGAGGGGAAAGGCCTGCAGAGAGGAGTCAGGACGCGCGCTGCAGGGGCCAGGTGGGCACAGCCATGCCGGCGCAGTAGCGAGGAGCTGTGCTATCAGGAGCCGTGGCAGTCTTGCTCCAACGGCCGCAATGTAGCAACTGGCATCGGCTACCGGCAGTCGGGCAGTGACTCGGTGGGGGGGGGGCTTGCTGCGTGCTGCTTTGGTATGATGACTGACAAAAAGGAAACACTGCACTGCCGTTGCACCCCACCCCTACCCGCTCCCGGCCTCGGCTGCTGCGTCCCCAGCTCTTCACCAACACGGCGGCCGCGCTGCCCTGCGAGATCCGCCGCGGCGGCGCCCTGCCCGCCGCCGCCGCCCCAAGCCAAGCGGAGGTGGAGGCGAGCCGCTGGTCGCTCCTGTCGCGCGGCGAGCAGCTCTTCCGCCGCCGCGTCGCGGCGCAGAAGATCCGCGAGGCGGGCGCCCAGGAGCAGCAGCCGTGAACGGCGGGCGCGAACTGAGCGTCGTTTTGGGTCCCGGTTGACACCGCCGTTGGGGGCGGTGTTCGGCGGCGAATGCCCACGGGAAAGGGGCCTCCTCGTCATGCCTGGTGGAGTACCGGTTTGTGGGTTGTGGGTGGGTCGAACATCGCCGTGCGGCGGAGTTGTGCAGTTGAGTTGTACGGACGGAGCGCTCGGACCCGCGCCCGCGCGTCGGGCGGCGCTCTACAGGTCTGGAATGAATGTGTGTGTGGCTGTGTGTGTGTGGCACTGAGCGTTGATCGATGCAGCTGGCGGTCTGGTCGACGGTCAGCCGTCAGGTGGGGACTGGCGTTGAGCTGGTGCCGCCTGCGCCGCCCTCGGCCCAGCACTGCTCGAGGCAGCGAGTGCCTCCTCGCAAGGGCGCTTGTTCGGCCAGTGCGGGAGCAGCGCGTTGGTGGCCGCCGGGCCGTGCGCCGCGGCCCGCGGACCACATGGCGAGCGTTGGGTACGGCCCCGGGGGGGGCGACCCGTGGTTCAGCTCCAATTTTGACGGAGGGTGCCGTGTACTGAGCTGTAGCATCGACCACGGTGTCGCGCGGCTGGTGTTGAAAAGGAATACGCATGGTGTCGGCTGGTGTGGGCGTTGGTTTAAACGGGCGCGAGCTTGGCGCGCGCTCGGGAGGCGCAAATGACCTCGCATGTGCGCAGTGTGTTTCGGGTTCGTAGAGCGCCACTCTGATCAGGGCGGAGCTGTGTGCCGCCAGTGGTCTGTGATGAAGAACTGGATTCTTTCGTCCCGCTGCCGCCCATGTAACTTTGTGCACGGGCCGTCCCGGGAATCCCCACCTGAGCACCTCTCGCCCGGTACCCCACACGCACCGGGCATCTCGAGTTCGTCTCCCAAAGCGCCCTGTGCACGAGCGATGCTGTGCAGCAGTCGGGGCGGACAGGATAGGACTTAGGCGTAGCCGTTGCGCAACGGCAGGATATGATATAAGTAATATGTTACAGCCTGCCGGTCGTCGGAGCCCTGTCTTAATTTTCAGGATGTAAGCGAGACGCGCAGCACGGCGCGGGTATGCAAATGGATGCGCGGTCTGTTGTACAGGGAACAGTGCGGTCATGGTATGACAACCGAAGAACCGTCGTGGGCAACGTCCGGCAACGTCCGACGAACAACCCGCTCAATCTCCAGCTCCCGGCCCCAGCAGCCCTCCTGCATGTTCTTCGCCCCTCCGTACACATCAAGCATGTGTACGCTGTCGAGGGGCCAGGTGTACGACCACTCGGCCCACTCGGAGCCGGCGCCAACCGATGCCTACTTATACGCGCAGCAGCAAACTGACACCGAGCCCGAGCCGTCATGCGCAAGGTCCCGCTGGGCCGGACCTTTCCCGGGCGCCAGGCGACTAGCCCTCTCCCGACGGCTCCTTCACCCTTACGCTTGCGGGTCGGCCGCCCGTACAGCGCTCCCAGGGGACCGGACGCGTGTCTGCGGGCATCGGACCATGCCCCATCTGGCGCCCCCTTCCCGCATCGCCCTTACTGCGGCGGCTCCACGCGCGGAGCCGCCTCCGGCTCCGGCTCCTGCCTGGTCAGCAGCGCTGCCGGCACGGCGCCGCCCTCCAGGTGCGGCGGCGGCGGCATCAGGCCGATGCGCTGCGCGATGCCGACCAGGCCGTCCAGCAGCCAGCCCAGGGGGCCGTGCGGGTGTGGGTGCGACAGCGGGTGCGGCGGCACCTCCTCGCCCCCGCGGCCGGGATGAGGCGGCGGCGGGCACATGCCCGTCTGCGCGCAGAGCTGGTCGGGGACCAGGTACTGCTCCAGCAGCGAGAACACCAGCGGGGCGTACACGGCAACGTAGGTCTGCGGAGGGGAGGGTGTTGGGGGTAGGGGAGGGCTGGTGTCAGGAGGGGGCGTCGGAACGCACCCAGAAGACGGTGCCGGGTGTGATAGGTGACAGGATAATCACAGCCAAGGCCCTGGCGCGCGGAGCGACCCGGAAAGCCCGGCACGGTTGGGCGACGCAGGCGGTAACACCAAGGCCCGGTTAAGCAGGCAGGCCGCCGTGCACTGAAAGGCCGCGGTAGGGCCAGCCTGTTCGCACACCGTATGTACGCTGCAGCTGGTCTCCGAAAGCCCTACAAACTAGCACACCCCCATCCCTCTGTCGCTGCATCATTTGTACGGCGACGGCAGACAAACGCAACCGTCGCGTGGGCCCACCTTGCACGGCTGGGCGAAGTTGGGGAAGTTGTCGCACACGGCCAGGGTGTAGTTCAGCACCTCGGCCTGCACGCTGGGGTTGCTGATCAGCGAGTGTGCCTCGATAACAGCCATCTGCGGGGCCGCGGGGCCGGGGCGGGGCGCGGGGAGAGGGGAGTTTGATTGTAAGGGTTGGTCAGCCCTCATCACTGCCCGAAGCCGAGTAGCAGTAAGGACAAACAGACACCAGGACAAGAGGGGTGCCGAGGCCACGGGATTGCCCGGTATCACTGGACGGCGCAACACGGCGCGACAGAGATATGACCCCAGTGCGCACGCCGCCGCTCGCCGGCTGACTCGTGAGCTGGGGGGGTGCGGCCGTAGCGCACCTTGCAGTAGTCGCAGGCGTCGTTGGGCGGGGGGCCCATCATCATCATCGGCCCGCCCATCATGTTGCGGCCGTGCATGGGGCCACCGTTCATGGGGCCATCGTGCATGGGGCCGCCCTGCATCGGCCCCCCGTGCATGGGGCCGCCAAACGGCATCACGCCGGCGCCCTGCTCCGGCTCCGGCTCGGCGCGCGGCAGCGGGCGGGGTCCCTCCTGCATCGCCTGCTCGTCGCGCCGCCACTCCTCGTGGCCCCACTCCTCCTCGTGGTCGTGGTCGGGGTGGTGCGGCCCAAAGCCAAAGAACCGCGCGATGGCGCACATGATGCCGCCCGCGGGGCCGTGCGGGTGCGGGTGCGGCGCGGCGAAGGCGGGCGTCATGCCCAGCTTGGCCATGGCCAGGAAGAGCGGCGGGGGCGGGGGCCGCTTGAGGATCTGCGATCGGCGCGGAGGGAAGGAGAGCCAATGCGCGAGGTTATTGCGTGCTGAAGCCGGAGTTCGCTTAAACATGGCGGCTGAAACGGAACTGGGTCAAGTGTCGGCTTGCTGGAACGGCAGCCAGCAGCCGCCAGCCCCGGTACCACTGCCCGCTTTGGACCGTGCCGCACACACATGGCTCCAGCGCAGACCCTGCAGCCAACCCCGCGCGGCCTCGAACTCACGGGCGAGGCCGCGATGGCGCGCACAAGCGCCTCGGGCAGCGGCGGGGGCGGGTGCGCCACCAGCGACTCCATGCAGACGCCCACCAGGGCGCACACTGTGTCGGGGTCCATGTCCTCCACCAGCTCCGCAATCATGGGCTCTGTGGGCGGACGAGGGGGGAGGGGACAAGGAGTTGGGGGCACACTCGCGCGTGGGAGGTGAGGAGAGTACGAGGAAAACACGGGTGCTGTCGTACGACACTTGCAAGAACGTAGAGGCGGCTTTTAGGAGCCGTGCAATCTGCAAGGCAGGGCGCGTTAGAAAGGGCTCGAGCGCTAAATGATGACAGCTGGTCAAGAAGACGCCCAGAGAATGATCTGGTTGCACCTCTTGTGCCCGCTCCGTCCCTACCAATTTGCTGACCCCTCTAGACCTACTCGCCACACGGCGCGGCAGCGCCGCAGCTGCCCCGGCGGCCAGGCATCGCCGCACCCCGCATCGTCCCGGCCCATATACACTGCACAACACACGCACCGTACGAGTTGACAAAGTCGGTGCAGCTGGTAGCCAGCTCGTTGGGCAGACCGCCGCACAACTGCGGTAAAGCAGGGCAGGCCGGGATGTGAGGGGTTGCATGTGAGCTGCAGCGCCAAGGTCACTCCGCCCCTCGCCACAGGCCGCGTGCGCTGACTGGCCGCCAGGTCTCAGCTGCACCCGCAACTCTCTTTCCCCAGTGCGTAAACCTCCACCCTGAACCAGGCCTATCCCCTCTTCCCAACGGCTTTGCCGCCCTCAAGGCTGCCCACCAACCACAGGACCACATCCCTGCAGCTTCCGACCCTTTGCCTCAACACCTCGCAACCAATCGCCCCGCCTGGTCCACTGCATCACCCCCCGTCCCATAGTCCCCTTGCTGCTTGGTTCCGCCAGCATGGCCCTTGTTCCACGCAGCCCTTTGCACCCCTGCTCGCCCGGGCCCCACCTGCAGGGCGACCTCCTTGATCTTCTCCAGGGTGCCCGAGTCGTTAATGGCGGCCTTGACGCGCCCTACCACAAACTTGCACATCGCACACTCGGCGCCGTCGTGCACGCGGAGCGCCGGCTGCAGGCGTGGCAGACAACGTGCAGGCGCAGTAGCAGGGAGTGAGCGGGGTGCGCGCGAAAGGAAAGGCGGTTTAGGTTTTAGTGACTGGCTGTCCATGGGGATAGGGGGATGGGCATTAGGGAGGGGGTCCGTTGAGTCTGTGGCTGCCAGAGCGAGCAAGCCGAACCCGCTTAAGCGCATGTTCCCTGCTACCGCTGTACAGATGTGTACGGGGTAGCTGCCATACGTGATACGCCACCCCTGGATGAGCCTTGGTTTGCCGCTTCTGTCCTAGGCGCTGAGCCGCGATCGCTGCCACAGCCTGGCTGCGGCCTCCCCAGCCCGCTGCGGCCCGCACCTTGGTCAGCATGGGCACCTGAGCCAGCGTGTCGCCGCAAACGCCCGCCGATGAGCAGAGCGAGGCGGGCGTGGCCGAGGCGCGGAACCACTGCACCAGCGTGGGCAGCAGCCCCTCCGCCAGGTTGTGGCACTGCAGCGCGTGCGCGTGAACGGCCGAGGGGGGGAGCATATGAATGCGAGCTAGAAGGTGGCATGAAACTCAAGGTCAGAGGAACAGATCTACACGGGTGCCTCGGGGGAAGAGGAAAGTGTGCGGGGGGTAACCCGTGGCAGGTGCTAACCCGCTACCAACCACCTGGCGCCCCGACACACCTGCGCCGTGTCGCCAACAGCCGGGCAAATCTGCTTCTCCACGAAGTCTACCTGCGATAGGGAGGACTCGCCTGGTCAGGGCGTGTCTCAGTGCAAGTATGGCGCGCGTTCGCGCTTACCAGAAAGTCGGTCGCCGCTGGGTCACACAGGAAGTCCTCCAAGAGTCGCACAGAAATCATGCATGTTTGGCAGGCGTCGTTGGCTGGGCCGTCCACCGGCGACATAAAGGGAGCTGCATTTCGGGAGGGTTTTATGGCCTCGTCAGCACGCTAAGCATCTAGGCAGGCTCCTCTCGAATAACAACAACTGGCACACACCTCTAGCTGAGGCGAAGCCCACAAGGCTCAGGGCCAAGAGCGCGAGCACGCCGCGTGGCCCCATGCTGACGAATTGGTGTTTCATATGGCTGAAGTATGTATCAGTTACAGCCTACAGCATGCAAACAGAACGGTATCTATTGGGCGAGGTAACGTATGCCCGACCTCCCTCGTATATATCGTCCAGCTGCGCCCAACGACCGGCCTTCCTTTTGTACGCGGGCTACCACTTACGAGCCGTTGCGCTCCCGCTCTACTTGCATAGTACAACAAGTACCGGGCATTCGGCCGGCCCAGGCAGGCACGCACACTTGGCGCCACCCATGCTATCCGTGACACTTTCCAGTCCCCGCCCCTCACACTTTCCAATGCACCCCTTACATCCGGATATGGGGAGAGCACCTTTATAGAGGCCGGGTCGATGAAGGCTTTTGGCGGCATGCCATCCTGGGCACATGCGCGATACCCACGGCGACGCCCTTGTCAGGTGTGAGAACCCGGGTGGCCCGGCTGGGCTGGCTACTGAACGTCCTTCTGCTATCGGACCCAAAAACATTAGTTCGGCACACACTGCCATGTAGGGCCAGGTGCGACCTGTCCAGGGCCTGCCGTCCGTCAGCTCATACGCGCGTGATCGACACACCTGCAAAGACGTATGTCCTTTCCGCCCAGCGCATCGCACTCCTCGCGGCACCGCAGCGCCCCTCGCGTCTCTCTGGCCCGCAGCTCGGGAGCTGGCAGGCGACGGCAGTCGCCCTTACATGCAACTTGAGGGTCAGTCAGCTCCTGTCAGCTGTAGGTGTATGTTGCCTTCGTGCTCAATGGGCCTGTGTGGTGTTCTACGTGCGTGACAGCGTGCTCGACTCCGTTGACCGCCATGCCTTGTATCCGGTGCCCTACTGGAAACCTCGCACTTTCGGGTGTGTGTTCCCTGGCCGGAAGTGGCCTTCCCTGTCCCTGTCCTGTCCCTGACTTGCTTTCTTCAACCATGCCTTTGTGGTGCTGTGCGCACCCCAAAAGAAAACCCGTCGTGTAACGTATATGCATTTTGCGACGTGACCGCCAGAACTGGGGTTCATCGTGCCGGGCATTTGCCGGGGAAGGACCGTACAGCCGTACCGGACGAACAACACGGTTGCAACCCCACAGCGCATTCCGTATGTAGAAACGGCGGCTGCGCAGCTCTCGACGGCTCTCGCGTCTCGCCAGGCGAGTCACACGGCGCAAAGGCAGCAGGCCAGCAGCCCGACAGTAGTACCAGTCTGCTCACTCATAAAAGGGATTTTGCCGTCGTGGCCTCGTCCCCTCATTCTCCACGTTTCTTGGCAACGGTCCCGCGGGTCGTACAAGCCAGTCGCAGCTGCTTGCCTCTGTCGCAAACAGAGTTTACTACATTTAAGAGCAGAACAACCTGCAAGAAATGCCAAACAAGCGGGCCCATGGCTTACCTTGTCGTGGACGCACGCCAAACGCTAACGAGCTTGGCTAAGGCCTCACAGCCGCTGGCGAAAGCGCTGTCGTCGTCCACGGTCCTTGAAGAATCGCCCCTTGCGGCACTCAGCAGGACAGAGCTCATGCGCCTTAATGAGCAGCTGTGCGACAGCTTGGATGCCATTGGCGCAGTGGCAGAAGATTCCGGCGCGGGCGATGCTGTGGCTATCACGCTGCTGTCCGACAAGCATCTCCGACTGACGCTGCTGCGCCTGGCGCTGTCGGCCGTGCGCACAGCGCCCG
This sequence comes from Gonium pectorale, assembly GCA_001584585.1. NCBI lineage: Eukaryota > Viridiplantae > Chlorophyta > Chlorophyceae > Chlamydomonadales > Volvocaceae > Gonium > Gonium pectorale. The sequence goes on from LSYV01000070.1 coordinate 380,839, forward strand.
ACCGGGTCGGTGCCGATGCGGAGCGGGCGGGGACCAGGGCGGAGGTCGTGGCGTGGAGCTTGGAGCTCGTCATATGGGCGTTTCATTGGGCCGAGTCCGCCCCCGCCGTTCAGTGCGCCGCCAGGGGCTTCATGCGGCGGCTGCTTCGGACGCAGGCGCTGCAAGCCGCCGGCCACAGCCTGGCAGCAGTCGGCGGGGAGGGGGCTGGAGCCGCGGAGGCGGCGGGGGCGGAGCGCGGAGGCGTTCACGGCACCGGAGCCGCCCCTGGGCAACCAAGGTCAGCCCGCGCGGCAAGGGCAGCATGGCTCCCCACCACTTAACTCGGAGCTGGCGGATGACCTGGCCGCAGTGTCGATTGCTGGCTTTGTCATCAGAACAACCGCCGCCATGGCTTATCTGGCTCAATCTGCTTGGTCTGCCTCGTCATCGACGCAGCCGGATCGGCAGCTGGCTGCGGAGCTGGCTGGCGCCCTGACCGACAGCGCCGCGCTGCAGCACGCCTGCCGCGTCCTGCTGCTCCTGGCGCCGCGCGCCCCCGCACTCGCCAGCAGCTACGTCCTTCGGCGTGCGGCAACGTCGGTTGGTATGGCCCTAGCGGACGCACATCATCTGGCGGACGTCTGTGCCGATCAGGACCCCGCCTCCGCCACCCTGCTGTACGGCGTGACGTCGGACCGCTGCGTGCAGACCGCGGTCCTGGCGATGGGCCTGGCGGAGCTGTGTACGGCGGACGGCGGGCCCGCGTACGGCATACCGCCCGAGCTGCTCCGCGACCTGACCGCCCTGTTCGGCAGCGGAGGAAGCGGCGGCGGTGGTGGCAGCGGCAAGGGCGGGAGGTGAGGGTCCGGAGAAGTCAAGTCACGAGGCACGAGACTCAAGACGACCGAACGACCGGG
>LSYV01000070.1:385452-420534 GCA_001584585.1 Gonium pectorale
CCGCTGCATGTGGGGCAGTCGGCGGGGGGACCGGGCGACGGCGGACCGGCGGTTGATCTGGTCGCAGCGTCGATTGCGGGCTTTGTCATTCGAACAACCGCCTACATGGCGGGCCTCGCTGAAACTGCTTGGTCTTCCTCATCGAAGCGGCCGGATCGGCAACTGGCTATGGAGCTGGCTCGCGCCCTGGCTGAAAGCGCCGCGCTGCAGCACACCTGCCGCGTCCTGCTGCTCCTGGCGCCGCGCGCCCCCGCACTCGCCAGCAGCGACATTCTGCGCCTCGCAGCACCGGCAGTGGGCCTGGCCCTAGCGAACTTGCATCATCTGGTGAACGTCTGTGCCGATCAGGACCCCACCTCCGCCACCCTGCTGTACGGCGTCGCGTCGGACCGCTGCGTGCAGACCGCGGCCCTGGCGATGGGCGTGGCGGAGCTGTGTACGGCGGACGGCGGGCCCGCGTACGGCATGCCGCCCGAGCTGCTCCGCGGCCTGACCGCCCTGTTCGGCAGCGGAGGAAGCGACGGCGGTAGCGGCGACGCTGATAGCAGCAGCAGTGGCGGTATTGAGGGTCCGAGATCAGACCGAGATCAGTCGCAGGCTGCAGGTCCGAACACGTTGACAGGGACGAATATGCGGGCCGTGATGCGCCTCGCATACCCCTATGTTAGGCGTCCTCCGCCCGGCCGGCGCGCGCTGCTCGCCATTGCACTGCGGGTCATGCGACTGGCGGTGGCGTCGGCGGAGGCGGAGGGGGAGGGGGAGGCAATAGGAGGGCCGGCAACACGCGGCGCTGGCAGCGGCTGCGGCTGCGGCTGCGGCAGTGGCACTGCTGACACAGTTCCGCCCACCTCGAGGGCCCCACCCAAGGAGCTGGCTTTGGCCACGCGGGCCGGCCCTCGGCTCCTTCTCGAGCCGCCAGGGGTGCAGTACGCCTTTTATGAAGTCGCCTACGCTGCTCGATTCCTGCTGAGGCTGCGGCCGGGGTCCGGGCCGGCAGCGGTAGCCGAGGCCGCTGAGCTGTGGCGGCTGCTTGGCCTGGGGCTGCGGTGGTGGCGAGTGTGGAGCGAGAAAGACCAGGAGGTGGCGGGCCGGGACCTCTCCAACTGGATGACGATGCTCGTGGACGCCTGCATTGTGAATGGTGCGAGTGACTCGACGCGTGACCTTGAGTTTGCCAAATTATGCCTGAATTTGCCCAACTTTGCGTTTCTTCTCTGTGTCTGGAATCTTCTCACGCCTTCACGCGGTACAAACCAGGTGTCCTTTCCGCCAGGATTGCTCACTAATGTCCCCGTTACTTTATGTTCCACCATCCTGTCGGGTGTGCCATTTGTTTCGTAACCTAGACTACTTGACAGTCATTCCTCTTACCTGTTTGCCGCCGTCAGGACTCCATGACCCCACGTTGGAGCCGCCTCCGTCCTTCGCGGCAGCGCTGGCGGGCGGCGTGCTGCCCCTCACAGAGATGCTCCTGCGCCGCGCCGAGGGGGAGGACGTCCCGGCGGAGATCACCCGCGGCCTGCTGGGCGGCGGCACATTCGCCGCCAGCGCCTTCCTGGCGCCGCTGCTGGCGTACGGCGAGCCGCACCAGGCGGCGGCGCTGGTGGCAACCGTCGGCAAGGTGCTCGCCCTGACTGACCCGCGGGTCGTCACTGCCTCTGTCTGGAAGGCCACCCAGCAGTGCGTCGTGAACGCGGCCTGCGACCTGCTGGCGTGGGGCCTCCATTGGTGGGAGGAGACCGCTGCTGATGCCGCTGATGCCGCAGCGGCTGTGGGGCCGTCGGCGGCGCCGCCATTGCGGCAGCGGGTGGCGCGCGTCCTGTCGTGCGCCGCCTGTGCCTGGCTGCCGGCGTTGTCGGGGCTCCTCTTCTCCGCAATTCAGGCTCTGGCGTCAGCGGCGAAGGAGGGCAGCGGCAGCAGCCCTCCACCCGACCGTAAAGCCTCGGCCGCCGGGGCGTTCACCCTGATGGAGGCGGTGCTGCCCTGGCTGCCGCTGCTGGCCCGGGCGCGGGAGCTGCGGACGGCTGCCGCCGGCAGCGGGGGGGCAAGCAGGGGAGGCTCCGGAAGCGGCGACGTCCGTTCGGAAGGCAAGGCCGGCGGAGGCGGAGGCGGAGATGGCAGCAGCAGCAGCGGCGACGGCGGTGATTGCGAAGGCGGTGGTGACGGCGCCTGGCGGGAGCTGATCGAGACCTGCGCTCCGGCGCTGCGGAGCCTGGGCTGCAGCCTGCGCCTCGCCGCCGCCGCTCCGCCAGGCGGGGTGCCTGTCGGCGCGCTGAGGGGTCTGGTGGCGGCCTGCCGACTGGTGGAGTCGTGGCCGCACGAGCCCTGGGCCACGGAGGACGACGGGGCGCCGCTGCAGGCCTCCTGGCCGCCCGGTGCGCTGGGTGCGGTCGCGGAGCAGCTGAGGGCGGCGGATTCCCTCGACCCGGCAGCCACGGCGGAGCGCCTGGCGGCGTCGCTGACCCGCCGGCGCCCGGGAACGGAAGCCGTGACGTCGGCCGGTCCGGCGGCAAACGTCCCGGTGGGGGGTACGGGAGGCGGGCGGCAGTCGGCAGGAGAAGCGATTGCAGGGCACATCGAGGAGGAGGAGGAGGAGGGGCATGGAGGCCGGCGGGCGGCGCACGGCAGGTCGCTGGCCGTGCCGCTCGAGTCCCTGGCGCGCTCGATGCTGCCACCGTCCGAGTCGCGCCGCGCGATGCGGTCCTGCGGCAACCCCGCCTGCACCGTGCTGAGGGGTGACAGCGAGGCGGAGCAGCCTCCCCTGAAGGCCTGCGCGGGCTGCGGCGCCGTAGGGTACTGCTGCCGCGATTGCCAGGCGGCGCACTGGCGGGCGGGGCACAAGGAGGCGTGCGCGCGGGCGGCGGGCGGGAGGGCAGTCGCGTCGGTCCTCTGGCGAGCACCCCATGCCTTGCGACAAGTGTCGACGTCCCTGCGAGCGGCGCTGTGCCAAGTTGCCGGGGTCGTGTGGTTGGTCCCCATGTGTGGAGCTCTGTGGGCTTGGCGCAAGTGCGCTTAGCGGTCTGATCACGGGAGGGTGGGAGGCAGGGCTGGACCCTCCACGTCTCGCGGAATCAACCCACACTTGAAACGTGCGGAATGGGCGGGCCCTGTCGTCGATGTTTGGAGAGGGGAAGGAGAGGTCGGTGCAGTGATGCGGATGGGACGACCGAGGCAGATGAGTTGGGAGTCTCCCTCTCGCCAGGTGGGGCTGGACACATCCAGAGATGGCGGCGGAGGGATGCTAAGGTGGGGAAGTGCATCGGAACAAGTCAGGCTTGCGTTCAAAGTGGCAGCTGCCGTAGAGCCGCCTTCATGTGTCAAGTTTCGGCAATCCACCAGTTCGGACAGCCTGTGCCGGGGCACATGGGGCACGTGGGATACAGGGCTGGGGTATGCTACCCACGCCGGGGTCTGGTTTGCGCGACCCGGCCGCTCACCTTGGTCATAGTTTGAGCCGGGAGGCTGCTAGGCTCCCTAGCAGGAACGCCATAGGCTCATTAATAGGCCAATGGTCGGAACGTCAGGCGGACCGGCAGACACGGCCGGGCACGGCCGTACGGCTGCTGTGGGCCGCGCGCGGGTTCGTGCGGGTTCGGTGCGGGTTCGTGGCGAGACTGGTCGCCCGTGGCGACTGGCGGCGGGGGGCAGGCCCGCGTCGATCGTTGCCGCCGGCTGAGGGCGCGGCATAGGTTTGTTGAGAGAGGCTCAAAGTGGGCAGTGGCGAGGGGGCGCTCGACGCAGTGTCAGAGGCGCAGCTTCCGTGCAACCGCCCGTCCCGACGGTTGCGAACCATCGGTGCGGTCTGTCTGTGTCGGGGCACGTGGGGTACAGGGCTGGTATATGCCAACAACGCCGGGATCTAGTTCGCGCAGCCCGGCGGCTCTATCTTGGGGTTTAGCCAGGGGGCGCTACTAGCGGCCCTAGCAGGACTATCGTGGGCTCATATGCAGGGTAGTGGCCGGGGATTCAGGCGCGCCAACAGCCCCAACAAGTGCAGTGTGGATCCAAAACACACGTTAGAGAGTCGGACGGCCGGGATGGGTACGTGGGCCGAACGCCTTAGGCAGTAGTTGTGCGTGGATATGTAGTGTCCGGCGGGGCTGGTCCGTGGAGAGGCGCAACGCGTTGTGTGGGGTTGCTCGTGGCGAGGGTATGCCCGTGATGATGCCGCCAGCAGTACACTCTGCGGTGTCAACGTTCGAACGATGGCACGAAGCCGTGTGGGTGCGATGGGAACGGATGGGAAGGGTTGAGTGGGCGCTTGCTTGACGCAGGCTACGTGGGCGACTGGGTCCCAGGTTGGGAGTCGAGAATGGGCATTTGACAGAGCCCCAAGGGGTGTATGTACGTCCTCAAGCGAACCCTGCTTGTGAACTTGCGACAAGGGGCCTTGCTGGCAAGACAGGCTTCCCAAGCCTCCTTCCTGTGTCCCTTTTATCTCATCGCAGCGATCGACTGCCGTTGCGTTACGCGCGGCCAAGCGCCGCTGAGATAGTTTGCTCAATACCGTATCAAGCATGGCCCACTAGCACAGGCGTGCGCACCGTTCCATAACTATGCGTGGGACGAGGCGCTGTCGGCTCCGCCGAGCCCTGCCTCAAGCCTGGTGTGTCATGACCGGCGCCTGCAATGGGGCGACGCCTTCCCGCACCTACCTCCCGCAAAGCAGCACTACACATAAATACCAGCCCGCAGACCGCGTGGGCCGCGCCACACAGCGCAGCAGCGCTCTGTAGCAATGGAGGGGCCTGGGATGGAGCGCTGATGGAGCGCTCATGCAAAGGGGATGGCGACGCTGGAGGGAGGGCGTGCGAAGGCAACGGCGACGCCAACGGCGACGCCTACGAACCCGGTACGACATGGCCACTGATCACTTTCGGGTTATCATGCCTTTCTCCGGTGCATAGTGTTAATGCGCTGAGGTGGTCCCCGGCCCACGGGTCGCAACGCCTCGATCACTCTCAAAATTTCGCGCCGACCCTTTGCTTGAGGTTTCCTCACGACTGCATATATTTTTACTGGCACAGGATCAATTGAAATGCAATTGATCGGTCCCGACGACCCGATACGGAGACACAGCAGCCATGCATGAATCGCCTTTCCGCAGACGCCCTGCAAGCGCTAGCCGCTGGCCGCACAGCCGCTGGCGAGAGCACTGTCCTCGTCTACGGGCCCGGACGAGTCGCCTCTTGCGGTGCTCAGTTCGGCCGAGCTCCTGCGCCTGAAGAGGCAGCTGAGCGCCAGCAGCAATGCCCTTGCTGCACTGAAGAATGGCGGCGCGGGCGATGCTATGGCGATCAAGCTGCTGTCGGGTGAGCGCCTCGGGCTGACGCTGCTGCGCCTGGTGCTGTCGGCCATGCGCGCAGCGCTCGGCTCTGCGCTCGGCGCCGATGCGGAGCGGGCGGAGACAACGGCGGAGGTCGTGTCGAGCAGCTTGGAGCTCGTCTTGTGGGCTTTGAACAGGGCGCTCCCGCGGGACAAGTCCAACCTCGCCGTTCAGCGCGCCGCCAGGGGCTTCATGCGGCGGCTGCTTCGGACGCAGGCGCTGCAAGCCGCCGGCCGCAGCCTGGCAGCAGTCGGCGGGGGGGGGGGGGCTAGCGGGGTGGCACCGTCAGAAACGAACGCGGCGTCGGAGGTGGGCGCGGCGCCAGCGTCGGAGCATGTGGGGTACTTTGATGGCGCCTTGTGCAAAGGCAGCCCTGCAGATGTGGTCGCTGTGTCGATCGCAGCGTTTGTCATTCGGACCGCCTTCGACGCCGGGGACCTCGCTTGCAGCACTTCATCATCGACGCAGCCGAATCGGCAGCTGGCGGCGGAGCTGGCTCGCGGCCTGGCCGACAGCGCCGCGCTGCAACACGCCTGCCGCGTCCTGCTGCTCCTGGCGCCGCGCAACACCGCCGCACTAGCTGGGAGCTGCGTCCTGCAGCGTGCGGCAACGGAAGTGGGCCAGGCCCTGTCGTGCATACATGATTTGGGGGAACGCTGTGCAAAGCAGGACCCCGCCTCCGCCGCCCTGCTGCACGGCGTGACGTGTGACCGCTGCGTGCAGACCGCGGCCCTGGCGGTGGGCCTGGCGGAGCTGTGTGCGGCGGACGGCGGGCCCGCGTACGGCATGCCGCCCGGGCTGCTCCGCGGCCTGACCGCCCTGTTCGGCGTCAGCAGCGGTGGAGGAAGCAGCAGTCGTTGTGTAAAGGTTCCGAGCAGTATTGCGGCCATCAGCATGCGCTCCATGATACGACTCGCGGGCCTCAATATCTTGCTCCCGCCACCCGGCCGGCGCGCGCTGCTTTCCATTGCACTGCGGGTCATGCGACTGGCGGCGGCGAAGGCGGAAGGCGAGGCGGAGGGGGAGGCGGAGGAGAAGGCAGAGGGGGAGAGAGGGCCGGCAGCACGCGGCGCCGGCAGCGGCAGTGGCGGCGCACGCAGCGGCGCGGGCAGGGGCACAGCTCGGCCCATCTCGGGGGGCCCCAGCCGAGGGGCAGGCGGCGGCAGGCACACGGCGCCCTCGGCTCCTGCTGGAGTCGTCTGAGGTCTTCTTTGAGTTCCTGTGCGCTGCTCAGTGCCTGCTGAGGCTGCCTCCCGAGTCCGGGCCGGCAGCGGTGGCCGAGGCCGCGGAGCTGTGGCGGCTGATTGGCCTGCGGGTGTGGATGCGGCGGGTGTGGAGCGAGGAGGCTGCGATCTGGTGCAGGAAGCTCTCCTACAGGATGAAGACGCTGGCCGGAAGATGTATCGTGGCGGCTGAGACTGGTGCGCACGAACATCCATACACCGCGACTCGCAATATATTGGGCGGCGTGTGACCTTCTTTGTTGCAATGCGCATGCATGCTTTAGAAGGTACCTACTGCTGACTCGCATGCACTTGTTTCCCAGCATTTTTGCGTCCCTGTGTGATGCCGTCAGGACTCAACGGCCTCACGCCGGAGCCGCCTCCGTCTCTCGCGGCGGCGCTGGCGGGCGGCGTGCTGCCCCTCACAGAGATGCTCCTGCGCCGCGCCATCGTGGGGGAGCACGTCCCGGCGGCGATCACCCGCGGACTGCTCGGCGGCAGCGCATTTGCCGCCAGCGCCTTCCTGGCGCCGCTACTGGCGTATGGCGAGCCGCACCAGGCGGCGGCGCTGGTGGCTACCGTCGGCAAGGTGCTTGCCCTGACTGACCCGCGGGTCGTTATCGCCGCTGCCTGGGAGCCCCAGGAGGACACCCAGCAGTGCGTCGTGAATGCGGCCTGCGACCTGCTGGTGTGGGGCCTCCACTGGTGGGAGGAGACCGCTGCCAATGACGCTAACTCTTACGCCTCAGCGGCTGCTGCGGGGCCGTCGGCGGCGCCGTCAGTGCGGCAGCGGCTGGCGCGCATCCTGTCGTGCGCCGCCTGCGCCTGGCTGCCGGCGCTGTCTGGGCTCCTCTCCTCCGCGGTTCAGGCTCTGGCGCCAGCGGCCAAGGAGGAGAGCAGCGGCAGCAGCCCTCCACCCGACGGGAACGCCTCGACCGCCGGGGCGTTCACGCTGCTGGGGGCGGTGCTGCCCTGGCTGCCGCTGCTGGCCCGGGCGCGGGAGCTGCGGACGGCAGCCGCCGGCAGCGGGGCGGCAAGCAGGGGAGGCTCCGGAAGTGGCGACGTCCGTTCGGGAGGCAAGGTCGGCGGAGGCGGAGGCGGAGGCGGGAATGGCAGCAGCAGGGGTGACGGCGGCGACACCGACGGCGGTGGCGACGGCGGCGGCGGCGACGGCAGCTGGCAGGAGCTGATCGAGGCCTGTGCTCCGGCGCTGCGGAGCCTGGGCTGCAGCCTGCGCCTCGCCGCCGCCGCTCCGCCAGGCGGGGTGCCTGTCGGCGCGCTGAGGGGCCTTGTGGAGGCTTGCCGACTGATGGGGTCGTGGCCGCACGAGCCCTGGGCCACGGAAGCCGACGGGGCGCCGCTGCAGGCCTCCTGGCCGCCCGGCGCGCTGGGTGCGGTCGCGGAGCAGCTGATTGCGGCGGATTCCCTTGACCCGGCAGCCACGGCGGAGCGCCTTGCGGCGTCGCTGACCCGCCGGCGTCCGGGGGCAGCAGCGGTGGCAGCCGGGACTCCGGCCGGTCCGGCGGCATACGTGCCGTTGGGGGAGGCGGGAGGCAGGCGGCAGTCGGGAGGAAGAGATGAACACGCAGGGCACGGCGGGGAGCAGGAGGACGAGGAGGAGGAGGACGAGGAGGGGAAAGGTGGTCCGCTGCCTGTGGCGCTCGAGTCCCTGGCGCGGTCGCTGCTGCTGCCGATCGAGTCGCGCCGCGCGATGCGGTCCTGCGGCAACCTGGCCTGTACCGTGCTGAGGGGGGACAGCGAGACGGAGCGGCCGCCCCTGAAGGCCTGCGCGGGGTGCGGCGCCGTGGGGTTCTGCTGCCGCGACTGCCAGGTGGCGCACTGGCGGGCGGGGCACAAAGAGGCGTGCGCGCCTGCGGCGGGGAGGCCAGGCGGATGGGTCCCCTGGCGAGCGCACGCTCTGTTAATGTTTTTGCAAGAGTATCTGTGGCAAGTTTCCGGAATTGTCTGCCTGGTTACTGTCTGCGGAGCGCTGTGGGCTTGGCGCAAGTGCGCGTAGCGGTCTGATCACGGGAGGGTGGGAGGCGGGGCTGCTTCTCCTCCGTCTCGCGGAATCAACCCACATGTTGGACACACGTGTGAAGCGTGGGAACTTGCCCAACACGACCGCGTCTCGCAGAATCGCCCCGCACGTCAGGCGTTCGGTATCGTCGTGCCCCTTTATCGATGTTTGGAGAGGGGTGTGTGGGGCCGATCATGGGGCCGATCATGCAGCGATGCGGACGGGATGATTTGAGGTGGATGGGGCGGGGCTCGCCGGGTGGGGCTGGACAGAACCGGAGATGGCGGCGGGGAAACAACAAGGTGGGGAGAAACACAAGATGGGGAAGTGCATCGGAGCAAGTTAGGCTTGCGTTGGCGTTGGTGGCAGCTGCCGCGGAGCCGCCTGTCCGCAGTTTTGACGATGCCCCTGTTCGGACAGTCTGTGCACGGTGCACACGGCGCACGGCGTGCGGGGCGCACCGACGCCGGGGTCTGGTTTGCACGGCCCGGCTGCTCTATCTTGGGTTTTAGCCGGGAGGCTGCTAGCAGGAACGTCGTAGGCTCATAAGCAGGGCAATGGTCGGAAAGTCAGGCGGCCTGACAGGCGCGGCCGTACGGCTTCTGTGAGTCGCGCGCCTTAGGCTGCCCGCGGGGTCGTGCGGGTTCGTGGCGAGGCTAGTCGTCCGTGGCGACCGGCGGGAGCCATGCCCGCGTTGTTCGTTGCCGCCGGCTGAGGGCGAGGCGGAGGTTGTTTGGTAGAAGCTCAAAGCGGGAAGTGGCGAGGGGGCGCTTGACGCAGTGTCTGAGGGAGGGGGTGTCCAGTTTGGCAGTCGGCTGTTGGATTCCATGGGATCCGGGCATGAATGTGAAGGGGTATGAACGTTTTCCAGTTTGAGACGTGTCTCGGATCCATCTGTGGCGGAGTGGCGAAACCCGCTGTCTGGGACATAGAGTTCGTTCTAACGACCCCGTCTCAAGATATATTCGATACCCGGTCTCGCCGCAGAGACTGTTTGCTCTGTTCTTTTCCCGGCCTCAAGTCTGTGTCATGTACGGTGCTCGCAAGAGCGCGGCGACCCGCCTGTGACTCCCCTCCCACACGTACACCGCCACCCTCAGGCACCAGCCGTACTGCCGTACTGCCCCGCAGACCGTGAAGCAGCGGCCTGCAGCCATGGGAGGTTCCGGGATGGCCCCAGCGGAGGGTTCAGTGCATGTGACGTCACCAGTGGGACACGTATTGCCGGCCGTGCACTGGCCCTACTGGCCGCGCACAACGCCTAACGGCCTAACGGCATTCTGGGTACGCGTACCCCTATGTGCTCAGTTTCAGATAATCTATATCTTCACTAAGTAAGTATGCGTTGTCGGAGCTTCAAGGGACAAGGATGAACCCCCTGACTTGCGGGCCCGCGGGTCGAGAAAGGCCTCGATCGCTTGGAAACTTTTACCCCCGACCCCTTGCTTGAGGTTGCCTGACGACTTACATACAGGCTTCGCGCCAATGTATCCAAACGTGGCAGCTGGGAGTGCTGCCTGTGTGGCGGCAGACGTCCAGGCGGGGCAGACGGAAGGCGGGGGGCAATCGGGAGGAGTTGCGATTTCAGGGCACAGCGGCGAGGAGGAGGAGGAGGAGGAGGAGAGGCATGGGGGCCGGTGGGCGGCGTAAGGCAGCCGTGGCGCTCGAGTCCCTGGCGCGCTCGCTGCTGCCGCCGTCGCAATCCCGCCGCGCGATGCGGTCCTGCGGCAACACCGCCTGCACCGTGCTGGTGGGGGACAGCGAGGCGGAGCGGCTGCCCCTGAAGGCCTGCGCGGGCTGCGGTGCCGTGGGGTACTGCTGCCGCGACTGCCAGGCGGCGCACTGGCGGGCGGGGCACAAGGAGGCGTGCGCGCGGGCGGCGGGCAGGGAGACCATGCGGGTGAGGGGCTGGTGTTCGGGTGTGGCATGCCCGAATGACGGAGGGGTAGGGCCGCCCAGGGGATAAGGGCCGAGGGCGTCATGTGCGCGGCCCGTGGCGCCGTCAGTTCGGTGGCAGTTGGGGGGTGGTCGTTTTTTTCACTGTGGTCGACCGTGGTCCTTGTCCGTTTTCGCGGTCGCGCAAGTGGCTGTGCTTGCCGCCTCTGCTGGCGCTGCGTGACGTCGGTGACCGGTGCGGGGCCGGCGCGGGGCGTTGTGGACGGCTGGATCTGTAAGCCCTATCGTGCGGCTGGCCCGCCGGCGCCAGTGTGTTTTTGGGGGTGTTTCATTTCGGTCTCGTCGCGCTCTCGGTGCCCTCTCATGCCCCTCCTGGTCTGTCCCGGCGCGGTGGATCAGGGCTCGGATCCCCGCAACGTGGCTGCAGGTGGGACCAGTGGCGGATGTGCCCGTCCAATGGCACTCCCTATCCCGGTCTGTTGCGGAAGGCCCAGGTGCGGGCTGTGGGGGATGCGGGGTGTGGACTGGCGGTGCGGGACCATGAGGAGGCAGCGCTTCGTCCCTACCGGCAGCTGTAGCAACCTTGATTTTTTTTACAGGCTCCCTCAGAGAGGGGTTGCAGGCCATGATTGCTGATGCGGGAAAAGTTATCTAAAACCGATTTGGGCTTGCCTGAAACGTGTGTCATGTCTCGTGTACGGCGACTGCACGGGTGCAGCGCCCTGCCGCAGTCAGGCACCCTTGACGCTACCCATCCAGCCACCAGCCAAACGGCGGAACTGCGCCAGGCAGCGCAGCAGCGCCCCGGCAGCCCTGCAAACCTGCAGCACTGAGGAGGTCCTGGGGTGGCTCGGGTGGCCAGGGGGACGGCGCCGAAGGGAGGGCGACAGGCGTGGAGGGCGTGCGAAGGTGGTGCCGTGGTGCCGCCGTGCCTTACGGGGCATTCGCCAGACCAGACGGGTCCAACTCCTAGCGACACGGCCGCCCACGACTTGCAGGGAGTCGTGCCGAAGTCCCAATTGGACAGAGACCCCGCCGCAAAGCGGCTTCGGGGGACGGAGCCTCCTGGGGACGGAGGCCCGGTGCCTGCGTGGCTGCGTGTGCCCGACGGTACGTCCAGCGTCCGTACTACGTCACGGTACCTACGTGTAGGTATGGGTCCAAACGAAGACCGTGCATACCCCTCTCTGTCTTTTGTTTAGTGGGCACAATTTCTGGAGCCGATGGTTTGCGTATAGCGACAGTCAACGTTTCCGTTTCTCCGAATTCCCAGGGCCCAACGCCGATGCCCGCTATGAGACAGCACAATAAATATACTGTATTATGAAACAGCAGTCATGAGCGACCTTTACGCGGACGCCCGACAAGCCCTGGAGGGCTTGGTTGAGGTCTCACTGCCGCTGGAGAGAGCTCTGTCTTCGTCGTCTGGCCCGGATGAGTCACCCCTCGCGGCGCTCAGCTGGGCTGAGTTGTCGCGCCTGAAGGAGCAGCTGAGCGAGTGCAGGGTTGCCATCTCTGCGATGGTCAATGAGTACGTTGCAGGAACAGCCCTCGCAACCGCGATGCTGTCCAACGAGCATCTCCGGCGGACGCTGCTACGCCTGGCGCTGTCGGCCGTGCGCACAACGCCCACCCAGCTCGGCGCCCATGCAGAGCGGGCGGGAACGACGGCGGAGGTCCTGATGATGGGATTAGAGGTCATCGTGTGGGCTTTGGAGAGGGCCACAGATTCCATGGAGCCTGCCCCCACCGTTAAGCGGGCCGTCAGGGACTACATGCGGCGGCTGCTTCGGGCGCAGACGCTGCAAGCCGCCGGCCGCAGCCTGGCAGTAGTCGGTGGGGAGGGGCCTGGGGGGGTGGCGCCATCGGAAACGGCAGGAATAGTGGAGGCGGGCGCGGCGCCAGCGTCGGAGCCGCCCCCGGGCAACGGAGATCAGTCCGCGGCGCAAGGGCAGCCGAGCCCGACGCCGCATGTGGGGTACTTTGATGGCGCCTTATGCAAAGGCAGGCCTGCAGATGTGGCCGCTGCGTCAATCGCAGCGTTCATCATTCAGACCGCTGCCGACATAGGGGATCGTGCGCAAACTGCTTGGTCACCCTCGTCGACTCGGATTGATCGGCAGCTGGCGGCGGAGCTGGCTCGCGCCCTGGCTGACAGCGCCGCGCTGCAGCACGCCTGCCGCGTCCTGCTGCTCCTGGCGCCGCGCGTCCCCGCACTCCCCAGCAGCTACGTCCTTCGGCGTGCGGCAACGTCGGTGGGTATGGCCCTAGCGGCCACACATCACCTGGCGAACTGCTGCGCCGATCAGGACCCCATCTCCGCCACCCTGCTGCGCGGCGTGACGTCGGACCGCTGCGTGCAGACCGCGGCCCTGGCGGTGGGCCTGGCGGAGCTGTGCGCGGCGGACGGCGGGCCCGCGTACGGCATGCCGCCCGAGCTGCTCCGCGGCCTGACCGCCCTGTTCGGCAGCGGAGGAAGCGGCAGCGGCGGCAGCGGTGCTGACGGCAGCGGCAATTGCGAAGAGGACGCTGGAGAGCCGTGCACAGTCATCGGCGGCACGAACATGCGCTATATTATGCGCCTCGCTTATGACGATATTCGATGCCCGCCTCCCGGTAGGCGCGCATTGGTCGCGGTTGCGCTGCGGGTCATGCGACTGGCGGTGGCGTCGGTGGAGGCGGAGGTGGAGGTGGAGGTGGAGGGAGGACTGGCAGCAAGCGCTGCCGGTAGCGGTGCCAGCACCGGCACAGCTTGGCCCAACTTGGGGGCCCAAACTGAGGGGCCGTTGGCGGCAGGCTCACGCCGCCCTCGGCTCCTTCTCTGTCTGTCTGGGGTGCAGGTTGCCTTCCTTGAAGTCATGTTCGCTGCTGGATGCCTGCTGAGGCTGCCTCCCGAGTCCGGGCCGACAGCGGTGGCCGAGGCCGCGGAGCTGTGGCGGCTGCTTGGCCTGGGGCTGCGGTGGCGGTGGGTGTGCAGCGAGAAAGAGCAGCAGCAGGCGGGCCAGGACCTCTCCAACTGCATGACAATGCTCGTGGACGACTGCATTGTGGCGGCCCAGACTGGTGCGTCTGCATGTGGCCATTGTGTGTGCATACGGCATACGTGACGCGTGACCTTGAGTTTGCAGTGGCGGCGGGTGTGGAGTCAGGAAGTCCAGGAGGGGCTCTCCGCCGGCATTGCTGAATAAGCGAATGCTGTGGATGCTAGTACCCGTCACATCGGGCTGTCCTGAGAAACGATGTGTCGAGCATCTTCACTGCCTAGAACCGGCGTGTAGCCCTCAGGCAGTGCTTACAAGGTTTAGGACCTCGCACGCGGCAAAACCCGGATAGCTGGCTTTCCCTTTTCAGATGATGCCGGTTTCCAGTTACAGCGTTCCTCCTGTGCGCCGCTTTCCCTGTTTGCCGCCGCCAGGACCCAACGACCTCACGCCGGAGCCGCCTCCGTCCCTCGCGGCGGCGCTGGCGGGCGGCGTGCTGCCCCTCACAGAGATGCTCCTGCGCCGCGCCGTCAGCGAGCATGTCCCCGCGGAGATCACCCGCCGTCTGCTCGGCGACAGCACATTCGCCCCCAGCGCCTTCCTGGCGCCGCTACTGGCGTACGGCGAGCCGCGCCAGGCGGCGGCGCTGGTGGCTACCGTCGGCAAGATGCTCGCCCTGACTGACCCACGGGTCGTTACCAGCTCTGCCCGGGAGATCCAAGAGGACGCCCAGCAGTGCGTCGTGAACTTGGCCTGCGACCTGCTGGTGTGGGACCTGCGCTGGTGGGAGGAGACCGACGCTGCTGACGCCGCAGCAGCTGCGGGACCATCGGCTGCGTCGCCACTGCGGGAGCGACTGGCGCGCGTCCTGTCGTGCGCCGCCTGCGCCTGGATGCCGGCGCTGTCGGGGCTCCTCTCCTCCGCGGTTCAGGCTCTGGCGCCAGCGGCAAAGGAGGGCAGCGGTGGCAGCAGCTCTCCACCCGACCGCAAAGCCTCGGCCGCAGGGGCGTTCACGCTGCTGGAGGCAGTGCTGCCCTGGCTGCCGCTTCTGGTCCGGGCGCGGGAGCTGCGGATTGCAGGCGCCGGCAGCGGGGCAGCAAGACGTAGAGGCGCCGGAAGCGGCGACGTCCGTTTGGAAGATGTCGATGGCCGACGCAAGGGCGGCGATGGCAGCAGCAGCGGCAGCGGTCCCGACGGCGGTGACGACGGCGGCTGGCGGGAGCTGATCGAGGCCTGCGCTCCGGCGCTGCGGAGCCTGGGCTGCAGCCTGCGCCTCGCCGCCGCCGCTCCGCCAGGCGGAGTGCCTGTCGGCGCGCTGAGGTGTCTGGTGGCGGCCTGCCGACTGGTGGAGTCGTCGCCGCACGAGCCCTGGGCCACGGGAGCCGATGGGGCGCCGCTGCAGGCCTCCTGGCCGCCCGGCGCGCTGGGTGCGGTCGCGGAGCAGCTGAGGGCGACGGGTGCACTCGACCCGGCAGCCACGGCGGAGCGCCTGGCTGCGTCGCTGACCCGTCGTTGCTCAGGGTTAGCAGCTGTGGCAGCTGGGGCTCCGCCCGCTGTGGCGGCATACGTCCCGGCGATGGCGGGAGCTGGGAGGCAGTCGGGAGGGGAGGCGCGTGCAGCGCACAGCGGAGAGGAGGAGGAGGAGGAGGAGGGGCATTGGGGCCGGCGGGCGGCGCAAGGCGGGCCGCTGCCCGTGGCGCTCGAGTCCCTGGCGCGCTCGCTGCTGACGCCGTCGCAGTCCAGCCGTGCGATGCGGTCCTGCGGCTACCCCGCCTGCACCGTGCTGATTGGTGACAGCGAGGCGGAGCGGCCGCCCCTGAAAGCCTGCGCGGGGTGTGGCGCCGTGGGGTACTGCTGCCGCGACTGTCAGGTGGCGCACTGGCGGGCGGGGCACAAGAAGGCGTGCGCGCGTGGGGCAGGGAGGACATGCGGGTGAGCGGCGCGTGCTAGGGTGTGACATGCCCAAATGACGGAGGGGTAGGGCAAGCCGCGGGCGGAGCGCGAGGGGTGGGGCCAGCCGGGTCGGCCTGCGTGGGGCAGGCGCCATGCCCTGCCTTGCCCGCTGCACCAGTCACAACATTGTACGTGAGTTACTGGACGGGATCTTGATGTAGAGGCGTGGTGCAATCATGTTACTGCCCCGGAGCGTGCTATATACCGTACACGTGCAGGCGGGTGCTGAAGGCAGACTTGGTTTCGGGGTGTGCATGCGGCTGTTGGTGCTGTTGTAGGTTGAAGCTGGTTCGTTGTATTCTTGTCGCTTGTGGGGAGGGACCTCAGGGCCGAATACGCTGCCGTGAGCCCGTGACTGAGCAACAAACGCGTATGCCCGTAAAGCGGAGTACCCATGAAGTGTCAGAGAGTCGGTGAGCGGTACCCGGTGGGAAAGCACAACGGCGACGTTGCTGTGAGTTGTCCAATATGGGGAGACTGATGGAGGTCGGCGTCCAAACCGATGTGTACATGTTTTTTTGCCGTGGAGAGGGTTACACGGAATAGGGGGGAACTGCGAAGACGAAGGGAGGGAGTAAATGGCCCTTAGTTGGAGAAAAGCACCGGAGTCCTGCCCCGACCCTATGGCAGCCAACCAAACACGGGCGGTACACACTCCTGGAGGAGGAGAACTGCACCTACAGATGGGCTGGCGAGGCAAGAGGGCCGTTGAGTATGGTGATCGCATTTCCGATTCCGTCGTGCCTGTTGAGGTTATGGCTGTGGAGTCATGGCGAACAGGGGCTTTGGCGAGTAGATTGGCGGAGATACCGCTAGCGTGTTGTAGCGTGTGTTTACCGTGCATTCTCCGGGTGACTGGGGGCCAGGGTTGGACAATTGAGTTGGGTTTACACTGGAAATCAGGAAGGGGCGAGAAGCCTAGTTCTAGCCACCACACCCGGTCACGCCTTTCGCATACTCACTCAACGTTGCTCCTGCAACGTGTGAATCCCCTGCTCGCGTTGACCGCGTTGACCGCAGCCACTGACCCCTGGGACATGTGCTGTCGGATTTCCAACCTCGCGCATGTCTTTGCCTAACGGTATCACATTGTCGTAATTTATATCTTAAGAAGCGAAATTGCGCGAGGTAGGCTGCACGACACGCGCCTTGCAAGTTGCTCACCTTTCATCTCACCGTTTTCATTCGCACATAACTTAATTGTAAAAAACACCACTTGAAGAAGAAAACTGTGCACTATCCTTTGCTGTCGGACACTCCGATGGACTACTCCAAATTCAAGCAAGTTGTGCAGCGATGCAATGATGGTATGGATAGATGGCTTAGTCTTCAGGCAGGTTCCAAGCCTCGCCAGGTTGCTCGGCTGGAGACGAACGTTAAACATGCCGCTTGGGCGTGGTGACAGGATGCGGCAACGAAGCTGCTCTCTAATGCCGTCAACATCCTGCAACGGCTCCCGGTGCGTACCACAAAGCCCCTGCCATATCATCGCGTGTCAAACCCCTCCCCAACCGTCCTTTCTCAAATGCTTCTCCCATCCCCCAGCGCTTTACCCATTTTAACTTATGACCTGCATCGGACCCTGTTCAACTTATCCATGCAACACCAGGCGCTCTCCGAACATCGGAATTTCGCCGCGCTGCCGCATAGCGTGCAGCTGCAACGGCTAGTGGTGGCCAAGCAGACCCGCGCCCTCGAGGCTGTGTTCGGGCGCCTGCAGGGCGTCATGTAGGTCCTGCAAACCGCGGCCGGCCTCCACACCTGTTGCGTAGCGCTGCGGCAAGGGAATTGCAAGGGGATTGCCAACAGTACCTTGCTCGTGTCTGCAAGACCCGGGTTACTCGAGCGCATGTGCATTTACCAAGGGCGACGAACCCGCGTGCAGGGTTTCGTCCATTGCAGGATCCTTGTTCGCGTCTCTGCTCGGTGAATTCCCTGTGCTGCCGTATTTCGGACGACAGCTGTGCCATGTCCTTTCCTAGCGGCTCCATTTTCCCCGCAGATCGGACATGGCCGGTGCGGTGCGCGCCTCGGAGCGGCTCGCGGCTGAGGCAGCTCGGCTGCTGGGCGAGGCCCCCAGCGCGAAGGCGTGCGCCGAGGTGCAGCCTGGGGGCGTGAGCGTGGCGCAGCTGGTGGAGGGCGTGGAGGACGTCTGGTGAGCGCGCGCTACGGGGTTGTGGGGGGCACTGGCACAGCGAGAACGGGAAGGGCACGGGGACGGGATGCAAACCGAACCGCCCGGACGCCGGGCGTGCAGGCGAGCTCTGAAGGGCAATGGACGGGATGCGGTTGAAAGCGCGAATGCAGGATGGGGATGCCAGGCCAGAGGCTGCAGGCACACGGTTGACTCATGGACCAGCGCGTGGACCAGCGCGCCCTGGACAACAGTGTCTGCTGCGGCTCCGCCATGAAAGCTACGACAGCCAGCTGGTCCAGTACACAGGCGTGTCACACACGGCTCATGCAACCGCCCGGACTCCGATGGCCTTGCAGGCGCCTGCAGCGTGACGACCTGGCGGTGTGGGCCTCTGCGCTGGCGGGCCTCGGCCACACCACCAGCCCGCAGCAGGCCGCGGAGATGGCCGCCGCGGTGCGAGGTACGGTGGAGGGGTGGCACCGGCCGGTTTGCGGGGTGTGGCTCCGGGAAGCGGCTCTCAGGCCTGGGCCTTGTTCTATGCCCGGCGAAGCTACGTCACGCGCCGCATATCACCACCCGCTGGCAGCAGGCTGCTGGCCGCGTCAGCCGGTCACGTCCTGCCGGATTCGCCCCGAAGACATGGTAGAATGCCGAACATGGCATGAGTTTGTGTTGGAAAGGAACATGAGTTTGTGTGTACCGGTATGTCATTGTGTGTGTGTGTGCGTGTCCTAGATGCACAACGCCGTGCTCAAATATTCATACTGGCAGGCAAGCAAGCGAAAACATCCACCCGGTGTGGATATGGTGTGTGTGTGTGTGCTGCGCGCAGGCTGCACGGGGATGCTGGCGGGCGCCCACCCGGTGGTGCTGGTGCAGGGCGCGGCCGCGGCCCTGAGATGAGATGACAGATGAGGGCCGAGGGAGCTGGGCAGCTGGGGGAGGCGGCCACGGCGCGTCGTGCCGCGTTGCGACATGGCGCACTGCCGCTCAGGGAGAGCGGGGCGCGCTGTCGGTGTGTGCATGTGCAACGACCTTGGGCGTGGTGCGTACGGCAGCGACGGCGCGCGTGGCGACATCGGCTGTGGGGGGGAGGCAGCCCCCTCGACCGCCAGGAGAGCGGGGCGCGCTGTTGCCCGGTGAGTGCCGTGGCGGCTACAATCTACCCTTGGCCGCACAGGCTTTGACAGGTACCTGTAACCTGTAAGCCGTGGCGGCTGCGTGGGCGGCGTGCCGGGCCCTGGACAGGCGGTGGCCGTTTGCGGTGCAGGGTCGGGTGGGGCTGCTCGAGCCCGGCGCCAGGGGAACACGGGCCGAGGGCGGCCGCGTACAGCGTAACTGGCACGTACCCACGCTTCTTTGGCCCGGTTGCCCCTTGCAGGTTGTTCCCCCCCCTGGTGAGCGCCTCGTCGCCACGCTGCTGGGACTGTGGCAGCGGCTCCAGCCCCGGAGGGATGCGCTCTTGGTTGGAGACCGCACTGGCTTGGGCCATTCAGTTGAAGGCACGTTGCTGGCACTGTATGCGGCCTGACGGCGACAGCCCGTCGTCGTGCTGTAGCCGCACTGTGCTCGCAGAGCTGGGCGGCGTGTGCGTCTCCGTGCTGTATGGAAGGTCCCGCAGCTGCCTCGCGTCAGCGGCGTGGTAGCTTGGGCCTGCGCTCGAACGCTCGGTCGAGTCGAGGCTGCGTGATGGCGGGTGGGAACGCGTCCTCACAGGGCTTGACGGTTGTTGCACAGAGCGTCAGGACAGCGGTCTCGTGGCCCTTTCTTCGTTTGTCGGTCATTGTAGCTGCTGCGCATGCAAGTGCTCGGCGCGCTCGTGCGGCCCTGTGCTGTGTGGATGCTCCCAGATGTCCGTGTTCGTGGCTGCCGGAAACCAGCAAGTGTGTGTATGTGTGTGTGTGTGTGTCGCACGGCGGGTCTGAAGCATTCAGCTGTTGGCATGACATCCCCACACCGAGCCCGTGCATCTGGTATACAGCAGCGGTATCGGTAACAGACCCATGGGTGTGCCGTGGATTCGTGTCCCGGGATCCCCGGGGTGGCCCCTGGGTAACTGGCTTGGCCGTGAACGTCATCTGCTGGTCGTTGTTATCGTGTACAGGTAGTGACTGACGAAGCCCGGAATGCCTGACGCCCCTGAGGTTGGGGGAGGTGAGTAAGGCGAGCAATCGACGATGTTCAGGTGTGTGGTCAGCCCTTTCCCGTATTTAACTTTGCCGTGTGCGAAGGTGGATAAGACGTGGCTGGCGCCCAGACGACTGAAGGGAGGGCGGCGCTAGGCCGCTAGGCAGCCCATAAGGCCGCCTTCAGGGAGGGCCACCTTGATCTGCGACAAGTCTTTGCAAGCGGAACCCGGGCATTGCGAAGTGCGTGCGGGTCCCTGCCTACCAGGCAGCCTGGCTGCTAACACTGTATATCCAGGCCATGGCTCATGAGTTCCTCGATTGACTCCCGAGCTTGCCTTCCTGAGGACGTATGGTTACGGCCCCGTACCCGGCCTGAGCATGCCGGCGAGAGCCCTTGCGTTTGGCTGTGTACAGTGGCTGCCATGTGCCGCTGTCGTGCGCACGCCCCGGTGCATCTTCAAGTGACGGCCTGGTGACGGCTAGGACCTACCCGTGTGGAAATCAACGAAACGAGGCTCCGGCGTGGGCTGAGTCAAGGAGGATTGGCGTGAGCGGGGCGCACGGTGCGCCACTGGTGCGCCCGGGAAACGGGCTCGGGCGGCCTGGTCAGCCATCTTTCGCATCACTTGTGCACTTCGTAGCCCTTCTAACGTTTCTGAATATGTGCAAACAGCCCTACCATCAGATGGCAGCTTCGCTCTGGTGCGGTGATACTACGGTCTACGTGGGGCCAGGTACGGTGGTCGTACCTGTGAACCTACGGGCGAGTCAGCCAGGGTAAAGAAACCTTCCGCGTATCCACGTAGGTGAAACAAGGTTTGGCTTCGACCACGGTGGACGCCCGCCCGTGCCTGTTGCGTGCCTGTGCCAGACAGCGTCCCCGCAGTCCGGTGAAATGCTCCGTGTGCGACGGTGTGTGTGGTACGGCACATGTGTGGTCGACAGGCGCGGGGCAGCCCACACCTCCGGTACTGATCGCCATGCGTACTTACCAGCTCATGCTAGCACAGCTGCACATATAGGCCACATTGCGTGCATTGCCTCGGGCGGCCGTCAACTCGACACCGTTCGGCGTTGCAATGCACGTGCCGGGACACCCGGACAGTGCAGAGAGTGCACCAACAACTGGATCAGCACGCGCTAGGCATATATCCGCCTAAACTATCGCCAGACCATGTTCGCCAGCCTCCACAGCCACAGCCTCTACAAACAGGCACAACGGCCAAGGGCTCAATCCACTCTCGCGCCCCATGCGCGGACCGTGTGACCACAGATATCCCACCACCAGGTGGGGCACACACTGTAACTGTAACCTCGGGAGCTGGGTCCTACAGCGACATCATCAATTTCGCGCTTACGCTCGTCGTATGCGTTGTTCCTTTCCAACACTGTAACTGTAACTGTATGTACTCGGAGACACAGGCAGTTGTCCAGGATGCATAGACGAGAATTCAGCCAGGCACGCAGTGCGGGTAGTCTCCCTCCTCACCGTCCCTCACCGCCAGCAGTCCACGAGACACCGCCCTCACCAGACCACACAAGGGCTTTCCGCAAGCCGCAACGGACCTGGAGCAAGCCATTAGACGGCGCCTCGCCTCCGCTGGTACGACCCGCAGCCACGCTCTAGGTTCGGATCTGCGCCGTTCATTACCTCGTGCGTATGATGCAAGCGCATTAGTGCCATTACCCACGGCAGCCGACTCCCAACTGGGAACCGTAACCAACCACCGTGCGAGGCTGCGTCAAGCGTCCGCTCCGCGAACCCCACGCTGAGCCCTGCACAGGCAGCCGCAGCCGCAGCGCAGCCTCATTGGCTGCAGCAACGGCGCGGGCCTGCACCGACGGACCAACACAGTCGCACCCTGGGGCCCGCAGCCCAAGGCACCACGTACCCGGCCATACCTGCCGGCCCGCCTGTGCCCCTATGTTCAACTAACGTGGCTAAGAGTTCCCTGCTAAGGTCTCTTGTTAGCGTATGACCAACCCCAGGAGCCGCCGGGCATCGCAAAGCAGACCCCGGAGTCAGTGACACAAGCCACGTACTTGCTCTATCCCAGCACACAGGCAATCTGCACAGGGTGCACACCATGGGGGCGGGCAGCTCCGCAGTGGCTGGCTTGCTCAAACTCAACTGCAGGCCCCTGTAACGTCGCTGCCCGCATTGGCACCGCCCCGCCCCGCGCCCGGCAGACCCCAACAAAACCGCCTTGGTTGTCCCGTACGCATCAACCCCCAATGCCCATCATACCCCCTACCTGCCGTGCCTTTCCACGCACACCCGCCGTGCTGCGTGTTGCGTGCTGCATGCTGCATGCTGCGTGAAGCGGGAGCATGGCATCCGGCCCCACACGGCCAGCCCCGACCGGCTCCACACCTTGTGCACCCGGGGCTCGCCCCGCTACTCTGAGCATCGCTCAGGCTGCCCTGCTTTGATGTACGGCCCGCACCCGCCTGCCCTCCCGCCTGCCGCCCCCGCGCATGCCTCCTTGTGCCCCGCCCGCCAGTGCGCCACCTGGCAGTCGCGGCAGCAGTACCCCACGGCACCGCAGCCCGCGCAGGTCTTCAGAGGCGGCCGCTCCGCCTCGCTGTCGCCACTCAACACGGTGCAGGCGGGGTTGCCGCAGGACCGCATCGCGCGGCGCGACTGCGACGGCGGCAGCAGCGAGCGCGCCAGGGACTCGAGCGGCACAGGCAGCGAACCGCCTTGCGCCGCCCGCCGGCCCCAATGCCCCTCCTCCTCCTCCTCCTCCTCCTCGATGTGCCCTGCACGCGCCTCTCCTCCTCCCGACTGCCCCGCCGGCACGTATGCCGACGCAGTGGCCGGAGACCCGGCTGCCACCGCTGCTCCCGCCGGGAACTGGCGGGTCCGCGACGCCTCCAGGCGCTCCGCCGTGGCTGCCGGGTCGAGTGCACTCGCCGCCCTCAGCTG
Source organism: Gonium pectorale (assembly GCA_001584585.1). Classification (NCBI taxonomy): domain Eukaryota; kingdom Viridiplantae; phylum Chlorophyta; class Chlorophyceae; order Chlamydomonadales; family Volvocaceae; genus Gonium; species Gonium pectorale. The sequence goes on from LSYV01000070.1 coordinate 408,047, forward strand.
CTCCGCAACCGCACCCAGCGCACCGGGCGGCCAGGAGGCCTGCAGCGGCGCCCCGTCGGCTTCCGTGGCCCAGGGCTCGTGCGGCCACGACTCCACCAGTCGGCAGGCCGCCACCAGACCCCTCAGCGCGCCGACAGGCACCCCGCCTGGCGGAGCGGCGGCGGCGAGGCGCAGGCTGCAGCCCAGGCTCCGTAGCACCGGTGCGCACGCCTCGTTCAGCTTCCGCCAGCCGCCGTCTTCACCGCGGTCGCAACAGCCGCCGCCCCTACTTCCGCTGCTGCCATCACTGCCTCCGCCTCCGCCGGCCTTGCCTCCCGAACGGACTTCGCCGCTTCCGGAGCCTCCCCTGCTTGCTGCCCCGCTGCCGGCGGCCGCCGTCCGCAGCTCCGACGCCCGGGCCAGCAGCGGCAGCCAGGGCAGCACCGCCCCCAGCAACGTGAATGCCCCGGCGGCCGAAGCTTTGTCGTCGGGCGTAGGGCTGCTGCCGCCGTTGCCCTCCTTGGCCGCTGGCGCCAGAGCCTGAACCGCGGCGAACGCGAGCCTCGACAGGGCCGGCAGCCAGGCGCAGGCGGCGCACGATAGAACGTCCGCCAGCCGCCGCCGCACTGGCGGCACCGCCGACGGCCCCGCAGCCGCAGCCGCTGCGGCGTCAGAGTCAGCGGTAGCGGCAGCGGTCTCCTCCCACCATCGGAGGCCCCACACCAGCAGGTCGCAGGCCGCGTTCACGACGCACTGCTGGGTGTCCTCCTGGGGCTCCCCAACAGCGGCGGTGACGACCCGCGGGTCAGTCAGAGCAAGCACCTTGCCGACAGTAGCCACCAGCGCCGCCGCCTGGCGCGGTTCGCCGTATGCCAGCAGCTGTGCCAGGAAGGCGCTGGCGGCGAATGCCTCGCCGCTGAGCAGTCCGCGGGTGATCGCCGCGGGAACATGCTCGCTGACGGCGCGGCGCAGGAGCATCTCTGTGAGGGGCAGCACGCCGCCCGCCAGCGCTGCTGCGAGGGACGGAGGCGGCTCTGGCGTGAGGTCGTTGTGACCTGAAGGCGGCAAACAGGGACGAGGGGGGGTTATGGGTGGGACTTAGAGCTGAAAAGGTTTGAAGCATACCGGGGTTATATCGCGCTCAGGGGCCGTGACAGCGTCTTGATCAGGAATACATTGCTGCATGCATGGCTTAAGTCCAAGGCTGCAAATTGTACAAGCCAGCTAATATGTCAGGATATTCGTATACGACGGGCAATTGAAGTCCGAAGGGATGTCTTATACAATAGGCAAACCGCGCGCAAGCTTTCATGCGCACCGGTCTGGGCCGCCACAATGCATCTTTCGGCCAGCGACCTCATGCTGTAGGAGAGCTGCCGGCACCAGCGCTCCTTGTCCCTGTCCTCCCCAGTCCACACCCGCCGCCACCGCAGCCCCAGGCCAAGCAGCCGCCACAACTCCGCGGCTTCGGCCACCGGCTCGGACTTCAAAGGCAGTCTCAGCAGGAACCGAGCGGCGTAGGCAACCTCAATGAAGGCGCCCCACACCCCGGAAGGCTCGAGAAGGAGCCGTGGGCCGGCCCGTGTGCCTGCCGCCAGCTCCTCGGCTGGGGCCACCGAGTTCAGCTGCGCTGTCGAGATGCTGTTGCCAGCGCCGCGTGCTGTCGGCTCTCCCTCCGTCTCCGTCTTCGACTCCGCCGACGCCACCGCCAGTCGCATGACCCGCAGCGCAATGGAGAGCAGCGCATGCCGGCCAGGCGGTGGCCACCGAATAGAGGGGTACGCGAGGCGCATCACGGACCTCATGTTCGGGCCTGCGAACAGCTCCTCAACTTCAGCCCCGCAACTGCCGCCACAGCCAGAAGCGCCGCCGCTGCTGACGCCGAACAGGGCGGTCAGGCCGCGGAGCAGCCCGGGCGGCATGCCGTACGCGGGCCCGCCGTCCGCCGCACACAGCTCCGCCAGGCCCACCGCCAGGGCCGCGGTCTGCACGCAGCGGTCAGACGCCACGCCGTACAGCAGGGCGGCGGAGATGGGGTCCTGCTTGGCACAGACGTCAGCCAGGTGATGTGTGCCCTCTAGGGCCATGCCCACTGCCGGTGCTGCGGGGCGCAGGACGCAGCTCCTAGCTATTGCGGCGGTGGTGCGCGGCGCCAGGAGCAGCAGGACGCGGCAGGCGTGCTGCAGCGCGGCGCTATCGGCCAGGGCGCGAGCCAGATCCGCCGCCAGCTGGCGATCCGGCTTCGTTGATGAGGCAGACCCAGTAGTTTGAGCGAGGTAAGCCATATCAGCGGTCAATTGAATGACGAAGGCCGCAATGGACGCTGCGGCTGCAACCTCCGGCCCGCCGGCCCCCGCAGACTGCCCCGCATGCGGCGGCGGGTGCTGCTGCCCTTGCTCCGCGGACTGCTCCCCGTTGCCCGGTGGCGGCACCGGCGCTGACGCCACCTCCGCCTCCGTTGCCGTGTCTGGCGGCGCTGCCCCAGGCCCCTCCCCGACGGCAGCTGCCAGGCTGCGGCCGGCGGCTTGCAGCGTCTGCGCCCGAAGCAGCAGCCGCATGAAGGCCCTGGCCGCGCGCGGAAGGGAGGGGGCGGACTCGTCGACCATTACGGCCCGAGTAAACGCCCAAAGGACGACATCCAAGCTCCTCGACACGACCTCTGCCGTCGTGTCCGCCCGCTCCGCATCGGCGCCGAGCCGGTCGGGCGCTGTGCGCACGGCCGACAGCGCCAGGTGCAGCAGCGTCAGCGCAGTGCGTTCCTCGGAAAGTAGTGTGATCGCCACGGGATCGCCCCAGACGTCATCCTCCAGTGCAACAAGTGCATCCACGCTGCCGCTGAGGTGCCTCTTCAGGCACATGAGATCGGCGCGGCTGAGCGCCGCAAGGGGCGATTCGTCCGGTCCCGTAGACGAGGACACAACTTTCTCCAGAGGCTGTGAGGCCTCAAACAAGCCCTGCAGCGCTTGCAGGGCGTCTGCGAGGTTCCTCATGGCTGCTGTTTCACAGCAACGGGCCTTTGGGAATGGTACCTGGCATTTCGACTCTGCTAACGCTTGCCTTTAGCTGCTGTAGCACTAAAACGTTGTGCTTGTCATCTAGGCAAACCCAGGAGTTTGCGGTCGAGGCATCACGACCCACGGGCCGCGAGCTTTCGCAAGCCAGGGGACCACCTCGTGACTAGAAGCAAAAAAAAGCCGTTCGAGACATGTGGTCCAGAGATCTCCCCCAGCGGGCACGAGTACGCAAAATGGGCGCGACGTGTCAATACCGGGGTTTAGGTTTTGTCCAGACTGGACCATCGGGATGTCAGACCACGACGGACCCCGACGCCACGAATTCCAGCACACGGCTTACAGTACTGCTTCACCCACGTCCGCACAACACTCACTTGTGGGCTAGCTCGGTTTGGATTGCACACGGCGCAGGCAGTTGGATGGCCCCACCCGGCGGTCCGTATCCTGCCCGTGTCCCAGACCTTCCCAGCAGGCTCAGGGGCAGCCAGACACCGTAACACCCCTTATGCCCCGTTTGTACACTGCCGTAGTGATGTGAACGCAGCGGGCACGCGCACACCACTCTCCCCGTGCGCATGCGGCCCCTCCCCGTCACGCTGGCTCAACCGCCCCCACGTTGCGCGTGACGGCGTGAGGCAGGGCAGGGCACTTGTCACGACATACTGCGTGCACGGCGCGGTATCGCCGTCAGCCAGCCCTCCATCCCCATTCTTCCAACCGGCAAAGGTAATGCTCGAGATGGCAGGATCGGTATCCCGTAGCGCTAGGAGCTGCTGTTGGGACTCCTGGTGCGTAGCTGTACGGCACGCTGACTGCCGCGTCGGGGTTGAGGTGCCCCTAGTGGCTGTCGGCCACGGTGTGGTGCGACCACCCGTGTGGTGTGACACACTGCGAGCAGCAACGCGTACACACAGTCCAACCCAACAGGCCAACCCGTGCTTACACCTCGTGACGCCAGCAGCACCGGCCCCGCCCCGCCGCCCACAATGACAGGCTGCTGTGCACGCTCCGCTCCTCCCACGGGTCCACGCTCCTCAACCAGGCAACTCCACCACCCACCGACAGACGTACCGGGCATTTCCCCCGGTACGTTAAAAGCCCTCTGGGGAGGGCATTTCCCCCGGGCATTTTCCCCGGTGCGTTAAAAGCCCTCTCATACGCAATCCTCCTGCATCTCCCGTACCATTGCCGTTGGCATTGTAGGCGGCTGCCATCTGCCGTACTGACTACCTGAAGATTTGCCGTGCCGTTGCAGCCGTAAAATGTACTCGTCCGGCACACTGGGCAGACCGCCCACAATATACGTGTCGGTCGGTGAGCTGGCTGGCCCTTCCCGTTGTTGCCAGCTCTTCAATAACCGCTGGAGCGCGCAGGGTGCAGCCGCGCATCTGTGTCTTGCGCGTCGCACCCACGGGAGAAGCGACGCGTCCGAACACACCGAGCCATAGGGTTACATTATTATATTATTGGTGTAGGGTTCATCCCGTACACCGAACCATCGCTCGGCACCCTGCTCTGCCCTCCTTCGTCACATACGATACTGGGACTCCTTGTATGCGCAGAACCCTAAACGTCTAGGGCATCGTAGCCCACACGCCCGGCCCGGAATAGCCCCCGCCCGCCCCGGCCAACCCCGCCCCGGTCAAACCCGCCCCGGCCAACCCCGCCCCGGCCAACCGCCGTGCGCCACGCAGCAGCCCATCCCACGGAGCCGCGCTCTTCCCAGCGCTCATAGGGCAGCTCGTGTCATGTGTGCGCCAGGCACAGCAGCGGCAGGCGATACGGCACATCCCCACACACACCCTAGGGTGCGAGCCCGTAGCGCACGTACAGCCGTACAGCCGTACAGCCGTACAGCCATGCCCACACACGAACCTGCAAGCCCACGGGAAATGGGCTGCTGGCGTGTTACTGGTCAGCCTATGTGCCCTATCATGCGACCCCGAACGTTGCCTTGATCGATGATCACAGGCACTTACTGGTACAGGCCGACGGACCCTCAACCACCAGCTCTGGCCCTGTCCCGCCCCGCCCGGATGATAGCGCCAAGCCTTCCGCCGGTTGACTTGCTCAAACTCACCCGCAGGCCCCTGGCAACGTCGCCATCCACACTGTCACCGTCCAGCCCCGCCCGGCAGGCTGCAACAAAACCGCGTCCGCGGGTTTCCGCAGCCGCAGCATGTCGCCTGCTGCTCATGCTGCCTATTTCATTTGCACGTAGAGGCGCGGTGCTGCAGATGGGGGGGAGGCAGGGCTGGACGCCCGGCCCCGCACGGCCCGGCCCCACACGGACTCCTCTTCTGCCATATCCGCCCACCCACCCGGCTTGCCATATCCTAGCACGCGCCCCTCACCCGCATGTCCTCCCTGCCGCCCGCCCGCACGCCTCCTTGTGCCCCGCCCGCCAGTGCGCCACCTGGCAGTCGCGGCAGCAGTACCCCACGGCACCACACCCCGCGCAGGCTTTCAGGGGCGGCCGCTCCGCCTCGCTGTCACCAATCAGCACGGTGCAGGCGGGGTAGCCGCAGGACCGCATCGCGCGGCTGGACTGCGACGGCGTCAGCAGCGAGCGCGCCAGGGACTCGAGCGCCACGGGCAGCGGCCCCCCTTGCGCCGCCCGCCGGCCCCAATGCCCCTCCTCCTCCTCCTCCTCCTCCTCCTCGATGTGCCCTGCACGCGCCTCCCCTCCCGACTGCCCCGCCGGCACGTATGCCGCCACAGCGGGCGGAGCCCCAGCTGCCACAGCTGCTAACCCTGAGCAACGACGGGTCAGCGACCCCTCCAGGCGCTCCGCCGTGGCTGCCAGGTCGAGTGCACTCGCCGCCATCAGCTGCTCCGCGACCGCACCCAGCGCGCCGGGCGGCCAGGAGGCCTGCAGCGGCGCCCCGTCGGCTTCCTTGCCCCAGGGCTCGTGCGGCCACGACTCCACCAGTCGGCAGGCCGCCACCAGACCCCTCAGCGCGCCGACAGGCACCCCGCCTGGCGGAGCGGCGGCGGCGAGGCGCAGGCTGCAGCCCAGGCTCCGTAGCACCGGTGCGCACGCCTCGTTCAGCTCCCGCCAGCCGCCGTCTTCACCGCGGTCGCAATCCCCGCCGTCGCCGCTGCTGCTGCTGCTGCCATCCCCGCCTCCGCCTCCGCCGGCCTTGCCTCCCGAACGGACGTCGCCGTTTCCGGAGCCTCCCCTGCTTGCTGCCCCGCTGCCGGCAGCAGCCGTCCGCAGCTCCCGCGCCCGGGCCAGCAGCGGCAGCCAGGGCAGCACCGCCCCAAGTAGCGTGAACGCCCCGGCGGCCGAGGCTTTAATGTCGGGCGTAGGGCTGCGGCCGCCGCTGCCCTCCTTGGCCGCTGGCGCCAGAGCCTGAACCGCGGAGGACGCGAGCCCCGACAGCGCCGGCAGCCAGGCGCAGGCGGCGCACGACAGAACGTGCGCCAGCTGCTCCCGCAGTGGCGGCGCCGCCGACGGGCCCGCAGCCGCAGCCTCTGCGGCGTCAGCGGCAGCGGTCTCCTCCCACCAGCGGAGGCCCCAAGACAGCAGGTCGCAGGCCGCGTTCACGACGCACTGCTGGGTGTCCTCCTGGGGCTCCCAGGCAGCGGCAGTGACGAACCGCGGGTCAGTCAGGGCGAGCACCTTGCCGACGGTTGCCACCAGCGCCGCCGCCTGGCGCGGCTCGCCGTACGCCAGTAGCGGCGCCAGGAAGGCGCTGGCGGCGAATGTGCCGCCGCCGAGCAGACCGCGGGTGATCGCCGCCGGGACGTGCTCGCTGACGGCGCGGCGCAGGAGCATCTCTGTGAGGGGCAGCACGCCGCCCGCCAGCGCCGCCGCGAGGGACGGAGACGGCTCCGGCGTGAGGCCGTTGAGTCCTGACGGCATCACACAGGGACGCGAAAACGATGGGACACAAGTGCATGCGAGTCGGCAGCTTTAAACAGTTTATTGCATGTTGCGAAGTCAAGAGTTGCAAGCCCACGGATGCACCTACGCCCAACCAATGCTATCATCTGCACCATTCCATCCTTTTCTGAACGCACCACTCTGAGCTGCCACAGTGCATGCTTTTGCCATTGACTTCATGCTGTAGGAGAGCTGCCGGCACCAGAGCGCAGCCTCCTCGCTCCACACCCGCCGCAGCCTCAGCCCCAGGCCAATCCAGCGCCACAGCTCAGCGGCCTCGGCTACCGTTTCCGGCCCAGACTCCGGAGGCAGCCTCAGCAGGTACTGAGCGGCGTAGATGCCCTCAGTGAAGGTGTCTTGCACCTCAGACGACTCCAGCAGGAGCCGAGGACCGGCCCGTGTGCCCGCCGCCTGTCCCTCGGCTGGGGCCCCCGAGGTGGGCCGAGCTGTGCCGCTACCCGCGCCGCTGCGTGCGCCGCTACTGCCGTTGCCGGCGCCGGGTGCTGCCGGCCCCCCTTCCCCCTCCGCCTCCCCTTTCACCGACGCCACCGCCAGTCGCATGACCCGCAGCGCAATGGAGAGCAGCGCGCGCCGGCCGGGCGGCGGCCGTCGAATGAAGGGGTACGCGAGGCGCATCACGGACCTCATATTTATGCCGGTGATTGTGCTCTGACCCGCAGCCCCACTCCTGTCGCTGCCACTAGCATTGCGGGCTCTGCCGCCTCCGATGCCGCTTCCTCCGCTGCCGAACAGGGCGCTCAGGCCGCGGAGCAGCTCGGGCGGCATGCCGTACGCGGGCCCGCCGTCCGCCGCGCACAGCTCCGCCAGGCCCACCGCCAGGGCCGCGGTCTGCACGCAGCGGTCCGACGTCACGCCGCGCAGCAGGGTGGCGGAGATGGGGTCCTGCTTTGCACAGCGTTCCCCCAAATCATGTATGCACGACAGGGCCTGGCCCACTTCCGTTGCCGCACGCTGCAGGACGCAGCTCCCAGCTAGTGCGGCGGTGTTGCGCGGCGCCATGAGCAGCAGGACGCGGCAGGCGTGCTGCAGCGCGGCGCTGTCGGCCAGGGCGCGAGCCAGCTCCGCAGCCAGCTTCAAATCGGGCTGCAATGAGAACCCAGCCGGCTTTGCAAGATAAGCCGTTTGAGCGGCTGCTTGAATGACAAACCCCGCAATCGATACTGCGGCCAGGCCATACGCCGGCCTGCCGTCGCCCGGTCCTCCCGTAGACTGCCCCACACGCGGTGGCGGGTGCCGCTGCCCTTGCGCCGCAGACTGCTCGCCGTTGCCCGGGGGAGGCACCGGCGGTGACGCCACGCCCACCTCCGGCTCCGGCTCCGTTGCCGTTTCCGGCGACGCCACCCGAGCCCCCTCCCCGCCGACTGCTGCCAGGCTGCGGCCGGCGGCTTGCAGCGCCTGCGCCCGAAGCAGCCGCCGCATGAAGGCCCTGGCGGTGCGCTTTGCGAAAGGGGAATCGTGAGACACTACGGCTCGCGAGAATGCCCATCGGATGACCTCCAATCCCATCATCGCGACCTCCGTCACCGTCTCCGCCCGCTCCGCATCGGCACCGACCCGGTCGGGCGCTGTGCGCACGGCCGACAGCGCCAGGCGCAGCAGCGTCAGCCCGAGGCGCTCCCCTGAGAGCAGCGAGATTGCTACACCATCACCGCCGCCGCCACTCTTTAGTGCAGCAAGGGCATCCACGCTGCCGCTGAGATGCCGCTTCATGCAAAGGAGATCCGCCCAGCTGAGCGCCGCAAGGGGCGACTCGTCCGGGCCCATAGACGAGGACAGCGCTCTCGCCAGCGGCTGTGAGGCCTGGACCAAGCCCGCTAGCGCTTGCAGGGAGTTCATAGCAACGGCCTTCATGATAAGGACATTTGAGGACTGATGCCTGGCCTTCCCTGTCCCTGTTTCACTTCTTCCCAGCTCGGCAGTTCTCCGCTAATGCTTGCCTTGTTGCCTTTAGGTGCGACGTATGGCACATGAATATATCGTCGCGGGCCCGTGGGTCGTAATGCCTTAACCGCAAGCTCTTGTTACGACGCCCAGCGAGTCGTAATGCCTTAACCGCAAGCTAACAAGAGCTTAACCAGCTGGAAGTCGTAACAAGAACTTGCGGTTAAGGCATTACGACCGACGGGCCCGCGAGCCAAGTAGCCACGTCACTAGAAGCAAGATGCCGTTCTGAATCATGTGTACCGAGTACCCGATGTGGGCGCGACATTTAAGTGTCCATGTCATACCTAAACTTTACCGGGTTATGCTGGGTTCCCGCGGCGGAGGCCCCAGCCTAGACCGTCGGGGTGTTACCCGCATTCCAGCACACGGCTCATTCCGTCCCTCGCCGTGATGCTTAACAACCGCTTTTGCACAAGCTCGGTCGAGACGTTTGGTCCCACCCGGTCCCGCCCTTTCCTGACCGTACCCCAGACCTTCCCAGGCTCCGAGACAGCCAAGAAAATAGGTATCGTGATCCCAAACAGTACCCCTTCTGTCCAATTCCGCATTAAAGACATACAGTGGGCACACGCCCACCACTGTCGCCATGCGCATGCGACCCGCCGCGGTCCCCCAGCGGTCCCCCTCTCGCTCCCACACTGCGCGGAGGCGAGACAGCAACGCTCGCACACAGTCCGACCCAATAGGCCAACCGGTGCGTACACCACGTGACGTCAGCAGCACGCCAGCACACCGGCCCTGCCCCGCCGCCCACAATGGCAGATGGTGTTGCCACTTCCGTTGCGCCCGCAGCCCGCCTTTCAACCAGGTCACTTCTCAGTTCATTGTCCATCGCGCCTACTATAAAAGCTTCCTCGCCAATCACCCACCGACGAACGTGGGCGGGCCCTCTCCCCAACCGGTACACAGCCCTCTCATACTGCGCCACCTAGCAGACCGCGTGTCCGCCCCACGGAGCCGCGCTCTCCGCAGCGCGTGGAGGGCTGGAGACCTCTGCAGGGCAGCCCCGCCCCGCGGCGTCCCGTCATGCGTCGGCCAGCAGGCACAGCAGCGCCAAGCAGAAGAGTACGTACCGCAGCAAGTAACGTTGCTTCTGCGGTGAGTAGGGCAAACCATACAGCAAACCTGAACTTGCCAGTGGCCGGCTCAGACAGACTTCGTTACAGTACCCCCGACGCTGGGTGGACCTATCACTCCCGCCTGGAGTGATAGGCCGCGAGCCGTTAGGATAGTGAGAGATTGAGCGATAGGGTATGAATTCCATTCGGCCCCGAGTGAAAGTTCGAAGCCCACCACAAAGCAGTTTTGATAGCGGCGCTGCCGGTCCGAGCTCCAGGGGAGGGCGGTGCTCCAGGGGGGGGGGGCGGGGTGAGAGCGTTCGGGCCAGTAGGGCAAAGCATATACCGGTATTCACAATCAAATACACAGTAAGCTGAATCACAGGGTATCAAACCGGCACAGGAGCGGCACAGGCGGTCCGCAGTCGTTGCAGATGCGCCCGCCACCGCTCCGTCCTCCGTGGCCTCACCCTGCTCCCCGTCGCTTCGCCCTCTCCGCCTTGGAAGGGCGATCTTTGAGCCGGCTTTACGAGGTCGTGGGTGTATGATCCTCGCAGCTCGCACCCTCCTCTTCCTGGCCGCTGCCGGTTCTGGCCGCTGCCGGTGTATTGAAGATTGAATGGCAAGTGCTACCGTCCAGGGTTGCGCCTGCGCCCGTGGCTGTCCAGCGGGGTAAGCAACCCGCCAGTGGGCATTGCTGGAGCGTGCATGTGCATAAAGAGCTTTGTAAAAACACTGACAAGGCGACGTAATTGACCACAGCCGACAGGAGTTAAACGCGTTGCTGATACCGAGCTACCAGCTTTCCGTGCCCGTGGGACAGGGGAACGTCACGCTCCCAGAACTGCATCGGGCCCGCAGCAGGCGGGCCATGAAATGAATGAAAGTCATCACATGCCCAGCGTGAAACCCGCGCGCCTGTTCCCCAGGCCATCAACGTGCGGACTACGCACTTAGCACGATGACAGCCTGCTGGGAAACAATGCCTACAGCCCGGCTTCCGCACCGCAGTACGCGTGGCTGTACACACGCACACGCGGCACCCCGCCCGGCACCGGACTACCGCTTCGGTAGCTTGGGGCCCGTGGCCTGGGAGCTGTTCCCCAGCTTGGCCTGCGCCAGCAGCCCATCTCCCTCCAGCGGGTCCTCCGCGGGCCCGGCCCCCGGCAGACAGCAGCATAGGTAGTCTCGCAACGTCTTGCGGTGCACCTGCCGCCCGGCCTCTATCTGCATCGCGGAACCGCCGCCGCCTCCGCCCGCGCCGCCGTCACCCGCCTTGCTGCTGGCGCCGTACACCTGTAGCCGCTGCTTGCCCTCGCCCTGCGGTGGTCATGGCGGCGGCCGGAGGGCGACAGGGCAGTTGAGGCGGATGACCTGGGCCCCGTGCCTCATGTGCCGGGGGGTTTTCAGGAGCAAACGGTTGTGCCGGGGGGGGGGGACTGAAACCCTGTGGTGCGGTGCACGCCGACGGGTGCACGCGAGGGGCAATCGGATGGCAGGGAGCGCACCTTGTCTGCGTTGGAGCGCGCTCGCCGGGCTCCAGGCCGGCCCTCGCGGCTTCCGTGTGCCCGGCCCTGCTCGTCTTCTGGCTCCCCCTTCCCTCCCCCGGGGTCTCCGTAGTCGTGTGGGTCGCCTTCCCCGTACTCCCCGCCGTCGGCGCCCTTTGCACGCGGACCAGGGCAACGGGCGGCACTGACAGCGTTAGTCAAACAGTGAATACCCGGTACAAGAGCTTTGGCGCCCGGGGTAGGTGGCTGCGACGGAATGATTGGTCGGTCAAAGAGCGCACGCACACACACATCGTATGAGTCGTTCCATCTCAACACACATTGCGCCGGCGGGGCCCCAGGGTGCCAACCGCCACGCCCCCGGCAGCCCTAATACCAGGCGAGCCAAGCCACCTGGGTAACTGACCTCGGGTATGCCCTCCTCGTCGTATGTGTTCCGATGTCTCCGCCGCCGTTGCTTGCGGCTCTTCCTGCCAGACACCGGCTTCCCGTGCTCATCGTGTGCTTCCCCGGTGCCGCTAGTGCTGGCGCCATCCCCGTAGCGGCCTTGGTGGGACAGCGGCTGCCCCGTCTCCGGATCGAATCCCGAAAGGTCCTGCGGATTGGTCAGGCCAGTTGAAGACGAGCGTGGGTACAGACACGGCGCTGTGCGAGCGCTCCGTCTTGCAGCATGCACGTTGCCCCCGCGTCCAGGAACCCACACACAGGATGCCCGCGATACCGCCCAACGTTTAGCAGGAACAGCCTTTAGGCAAACTTGAGCGGGAGCCCGGAACGCAGCTCAGCTGTTTCTCATGTGTGTACCAAGCACTGGCCGTGCCCGTGCTCCATTCAGACATGGGCATTACTAGGGCTTAGGGGGAAGACCCGGCTGCCGCCCCGAAAACATCCATCCCCGCCACATGGCTGCCAGCGCGGCAACGCAACTTTGGCACCGGTCTCAGCTGCCCACCCACACCCCGTGCTAGCCACACCCCGTGCTACCCACACTCGCCAGCGCCGCACCACCACCATCACTCACCGCCTGCCCACCCGCCCACCTCAGCCCGCCAGTCCCCCGCCCGCCCGCCAGCGC
>LSYV01000070.1:421019-454290 GCA_001584585.1 Gonium pectorale
ACATGGCTGCCAGCGCGGCAACGCAACTTTGGCACCGGTCTCAGCTGCCCACCCACACCCCGTGCTAGCCACACCCCGTGCTACCCACACTCGCCAGCGCCGCACCACCACCATCACTCACCGCCTGCCCACCCGCCACTCAGCCCGCAGTCCCCCGCCGCCCGCAGCGCTCCGCACCTGCTCCTCCTGCTGCCCCGCCCCCTCGTCCCAGCCATCCTGCTCCTGCCCCTCCTCGTCGTAGTGGCTGTCCGTGTACAGCGAGTTGGCGGTCACCTCCGTCATGGCGTCCGCGTCAACGCGCGCGTTGCGCAGCCAGGTGGCCTTGATGGACACCTTGAGCTTGCCGCACGGCCTGGGGCAAGGGGGTTCCCCAGCGACGCCCACCACCCACCGATGCGAAGGACTTGTCAGCGGGTGAACGAAGTGGTGCAGCGACCGCGATGTGTCATTCAGGCAGCGATACGCACCAGAGACGGAGAAACGGAGAGCATCGAGACGCGGTGGCGGCAGCGGTGCCTGTCCGTGGCTAGTACAGGAAGTAACGGAGCACTCTCGCGGCACGTCGCGGGGCCCCAGCACCACAGCGCAAGCTCCCCAACCACTTGCCCGCCTCACGTGGCCTGTGATGGCCTGCCCTAGCTCGCGCCTGCGGCGTTCTTAGCCGCAGCCCACCCACCCGCCGCCCCTGGACGCTCCCCTCTCGCCGGCCCCGCCTCACTTCAGGTGCAGCAGCACCTCCTGCGGCTGCGCGTCCAGCGCCTCCGAGCAGAACTGCGCCATGTTGACGTGCGCCTTGCCCACCGTCTTGCGCTTCTCCTCGCCCTTTGAGTTTACCTTCACCGACTGTGCGGGCGTGCGCGGGGCCGGGGGCGGCAAAGTACCGGGGGAGACCGGAGGCACGTGAACACAGCACGGCGAACAGGGGCCGCAACAATCGCCAAAATGGCGTTCCGCTTATGACATCTTGCGGATTGCTCAAAGGTATGTGCGCTAGGAGCAGCACAACACGCATCGGTTGCCGTAAAACCACTCTGATGCTGACAGCCGTAAACCGTCGAGGTAATGGTGCGTGCTGGAGGCACGTGAGCCCCGCAGCGGGTGTACGACCTCCCTAACACCCGAGAAACTCGGCTGGGGCGCGCTGATGCCCCCATCTAAAACGGTTGTGCGTGTCAGGAAGTATAAATCCCGAAGCTTGCGCACTCGGGGGCCACACGGAGACCGCCGAGTGCTGTTTGGAGGGCGTTCACGGAAGTTCCTCAAGACTCGCCTCGTACCTGCACTTTAAACGAGTAGTCCTTGGGCAGCAGCTCCGTGTGGTCTTTGTACATGGTAGCAGTCTGAACAGCGGAAGCAGGGCGGCAGGAACAGAGATGCCATTATTTCCCAGCCTTAACGCAGGCGGATCCTGGCCTTGGCGCAGGCGGGTCCTCGAGCCGGGAGGACATGGCAGTGCAAGGGTAGGAGGACAGGGGAAGAATGACCAAGGACGCAGTTACGTCACTGGGAGTTTCAGGCGTACACTTCCTGCAGCCCCGCCGCTACTGGTGCAGGCCCCGGCAGCACCCTGTCACCGTCCGACCTGCCGGAGGTACTGCTTCCAAAACACAGCGTGCGTGTTTGGGTTGACCTGCTCAGCCTCCGTGACAAATAGCTTGCTCCCCCGCTCCCACGCAAAGGAGCAGTGCGTGACATCGTCAGGGAGGTCTCCTGCACAGGGATGGGGGACGCGTTCAGTGCGTAACCCAGGCGTGACCGGTGGCCCCACATTGGTCCGAGCGCTCCATGAACCCACCGCACAGATAGGGGATCACTTCCAGCTCATAGCGAAGAGTCAGCCGCCCGCGAGCCTTCTGCTGAACGTCCACAATGCGACGGCCGATAGTCTTGCCCATTCTGAACCCGCAAAGTTTTCAGCTATATGTACTGTATATCACCACATGAGGGTCGTGTGCTTGATGGTTTGGGTGCAGGTGCGCTACTGTAGAATCGAGAAGAAGGTCGCAGAAGGTCGTGCGCAGAGCTAGTATGTAAAAATGCCATAGGAGAAAATTCACGTCAAATTATTGCTGTCGACGCCTTTCACCGCTTGTATATCTTCTTGGTCAAAGCGCGGCTAGGCAGATACGCGCGGTACTACATCTACAGGTTCTGCATTTTTACATGTGGATTTGCGCTACATTGCTCGACAGCACGCAGCACGCCTTTGACAGGTGTGCATGCCGTACATGTGTACATGCGTGTGCAGTGACCGTTAACACGACCGGTGCACATATGCAGGGTTCGCCGAATGCGCACGGATGTAGAGAGCCGTGTCTCAACAGGCTTACTCGCGGCTTCAACCAAATCAAACATCAGTTCTTCCATGCTGAGTAATCAGTCCACCCTGGCGCGTCGGCCTCAGCTGTCGTCGACACCCCCGGCACCGCCATCCCGGTGTTAAGCAGGACCCTAACGACCCAAGGCATCGCTCCTTCGCCTGCTTCGCCCCTCCCACGTCAAGCTGGGTCGCTTTGCCTGATATCGCAGGCCCTGTGCGTTAGAGCTACGGAACCATGGGACGGGGTAAGGAAGTCCTCAGTGCTGTACTGCACCCAATAAGATGAGGTAGGCACGCAGCATAGGGACTTGTTTAGCCTTTGCACTAACTCCCATCGTCCCTGCGGATGCCGCACGTACATGAGGAAAAGATGTCACCTGCAGAGCCAGAGGGACAAGTTGTCACGCCCCGTTGACGGCGCGGCTTGCTTCGCAAGGTGGATGCCTGACAAAATCTGGTGGGAAAGAGGTACATGACACGCCGTTGGGCCCACTTGACCGAACTTTAGGTGTAACATCGTGTGCATCATCCGCTCGCCGTTCGACATGGTTGCCAGTCCAATCGGGAGGGCTCGTCTGCTCGTCTCCTTCGCCCGCCGTGCCATGGACCCGGTGCCCCACTGGCAACGTCGGACCTTTGGGTGTGCGTGGACGTAGGGATTGCCTCCCTGTCCCTGTATCCTTATCTCAGGCACCTCAGGCACCGCCCCTCGTGATCCTTCAACCAAGCAGCTATTCCTTGTAGTACAAGGGCGCTGCGCTGCTCCCTGGCGTATCGTTTAGGGCGGGGGCTTAGGGCCTGTCATGTGTCGAGCAACACGCCGGAGGCCGGACACGCCCGACGCCGCGACCTCTGGGCCAAGGGCCTCGCCGTTGCCCCTTGTACAGTGAACTGGAACTGCCAGTGCACTGGATCACACGCCTTGCAGCGCCACACCGCTCCTGCGCAAAGGGAGTCACGATGCGCATCTGACGATAACTTACAGGAGGTCATGACCATACAGCGCGTGCGAAGCACGGGCGATACCGCAGAAGGCGGCGGTGGCCGCAACGTTGCCGTTACGAGCCAGCCTGCGGCATGCCTTCCAAAATCGCGAAGCGACGATGTGGCAGCTTCGCCCACGGAAAAGGAAACAGAAAATGCCCACGCCACCGCGTCCGCTCCTGACTCCCTTTGATAGGCGGGCCGTCCAGGACCGCTCTACCAGCCACGAACACCAGCAACTCCTGGAGCTTCGGGCGGACCGGCTCCGACCACTGTCATTCATGCATCCATGCCCACGCCTGTCCGCGGCCTTGCCAACACACTAAATTTGAACTGGACTATGGCCGGCAACGCAAGGCCATCGCGAGAGGGCCCCGCCACATAGTCAGCATCCGCATCCCCAGCATCCGCGGGCCGCCAGACAGCCACAGAGTGAAGCGGGTCGGCACCGGCTGCGCCACACATGCTGTAGGCCTGGTCAAAATTGCGACGCAGCACGGCCCTTGTCCCAATGCGATGCGCACAAGCCGGGACAACGTGGAAACGGCTTGTCGGGTTCACACACCTAAGGGCCCGCGCGGGACGCGACATCCGGCCGCAGCCGCCGCACTGCCCTTCCCCACCCCCCCTCCCGCTCGTCCCTCCAGCATACAAACATCCCAAGGGACCAGTATCCCAGCAAAATTAGCTCGCAACGCAAGCCTCCCTGGGAGGAAGTTCCCATGAGTCGCCCTTTCCCTTGCTCTCTCACGTACGGGCAAATGCGCCCCGAGCTCCTATCGCGTCGCTTCTCGAAACAGTCATGGCCCCTCCCCTGCACCCAGGAGCGTGTGGGGTGGGCGGCGCTGGCTCTCGCTGCGACGCGGCGTCGCCGCTTTCGCTCAAAATCTCCAATGAGGAGAGGATCAATGCGCGCGAATGCGCCTTGGAGCACATCACTCTTGATCTCAGCTCAGGAACTGGTTCAGGAGCCGCCGTACACGGCAATTGCGACTGCCACGATATGTGACGGTGCTCGACTGACGTGGTACGAAAACACAGCACGGTGCTCACACACCTCCGCACACGAGCTGCACGGGCCGCGTGCCCACGCAGCGCACCTCGCCTCCCCACAGGCTCCGACTCGGTCGCAGTTGCGCCCGCCCAGCTGAACCCATTCCCCTGCCTCTCCGTACCCCTCTCCACGTCTGCCCCGTCATCCCGCCCCTCGCTCCCTGCAGCACGCGCTCACAAAACGTTCGCTCCGCGCACGACGGTGCACACACACACACATACACACAAACACGCGTCACGTGCCGTACGGGGGAACCTTGTACGACAGCCGTGCGCCCGCGCTTCACCCCATGGTGTACGTCTCCTGGTCCAGGTTGATGACGGTGCTCTTGGTCTTGACCATCATGGCCAGCGAGTTGCGGATGCCCTGGCTGCCGATGCCCGAGTCGCGGAAGCCCTGGAAGGGGAAGTGGTCGGGGCCGCGCGCCGGCGCCGAGTTGACCTGCGAGGCGTGAAGGGGACGTGGCGGGCACAAGCGTGATGGGCGCAAGCCTGGAGGTACATGGCGCGTGGAGGTCGAGTACTCAGGAGATCATTGGCACGCTGGCAGCAGGGCCGCGCATGGGGCGCTGCACCACGGCTCACAGGAGACTGCGGGTGCCCCGCGGCGCTATCGGCCCAGCGCCTTGACAGGGGCAAGGCAGGTTCAAGGGGGGAGCTGCATTGGGCGCAGGCGTCCAAGAGGCCGGGGAGGCGGTACCCAAAGTAGGCAGCCGGGAAGCGGTCCTCGGCCCGCGTGCGGGGGCTCGGTCTCGCGCCGGTGAGCTGCTCAGGGGGCGCAGGTGCTGCCGCCGCCGGCACATGCTACCTGCGCTCCAGACGCCCTGACCGTCTGACCGCCCTGTCTCCCTCCGAATGTGCCCGAATGCGGCAACCACTTTTCCTTTTCCGTCGCTGACCCCCACGCCCCTGGGATGCCCTCCACCCCCACGCGCACTAACTCGGTGCTGACACGCACACGGCGCTGCCCCAACCTCCTCCTGCCCACCCGCCTAAGCCGAAAGAGAGGTGTAAGTGCCAGCGGGTAACTCGGTTTCTCCGCCTTGGTGATCCAGGCCGGACCGCGCTTGCCCCCAAACCCCTCCTCACCGCTCAGACGGGACGGATGCTGCTGGCGATCAGCCAGTTGATACCCCCAACCTCCTCCGCAACACCCCCCACCCCCCCCCACCCCTCCCTCGGGACATACGCTGCTGGAGCCCAGCTCGTCGTTATTCATTCCCCTTTCCCTTCAACACCCCTCCCCGGGCTCGCCCCACCTGCACAGTGCCGGTCTCCATGGCGTCGCTGATGGCGATGGCCGCGTTGATGTCCCGCGTGAACACGCAGCCCTGCAGGCCGTACTTGCTGGCATTGCAGTGCGCCACCGCCTCGTCCGTGGACGCGACGCGCATGATGGGCAGCACCGGCCCAAACGGCTCCTCCCACGCCAGCCGCATGCCCGGCGTCACGTGGTCCAGCAGCACCGGCCACAGCAGGTTGCCCTCGCGCCGGTACTCGCCCGTCACGAAGGTGGCGCCTGGGGCGTGGCGGTGGGGTGGGGTAATGGGTTTGGAAGGCATTCCCAATAGGTGGGGTGGGGTGGGGTGGGGTGGGGCACGGGGCGGGCGCATGGAGCTCAATGGGCTGGAGTATGAGCGGCTGGGAACGGCGCCATGTCGACGGGGCCGTCGACTCGCTGCCGAGGAGGTCCCCCGTCTACCACAGCTCGCCCTGCGTGACCCACTTCGCCCGAGGCCGTAACCGCGCGTCACGTTCGAACCCAACCCCCGCCCGCATCAGCGTGCCCACGCACTGAGTCCCCGCCACCCCACCCCCCTACCCCCTGCCACCCCAAACCCCACTCCCCCACCCTCCACGCGCTCCCGCCGGCGCGAAACGCACACGACGCGTTGCACCCTTAGCCCCCTCGACTGCCACACCCCGCCCGCTCGCCGTCGCCCGCCCCCGCCCGCCCACCCCGCGCTCCGCCCGCCGCGCACCCTTCTCCTTGGCGTCCATGACCAGCCCCTCGATGAAGTTGGCGCTGCTCTCCGACACCACCGGCGTGATGTCCGCGTCGTCCTCGGGCATGCCCACCTTGAGGGCCGCCACGCCCTTGGCCACCGCCGCCACCAGCTCGTCCGCCACGCTGTCCACCACGCACACCAGCTTAACGGCGGTGCAGCGCTGGCCGCTGAAGGTGTGTGTGGGGAGGGGGGGGGAGAGGGGGGTTTCATGGGGTCAACGTCGATTTTGTGGGTGATATGGGTTCGGTGAACGACACGGGTTTGGTATGAGCGTTGCAGGGGTCATAAAGAGTAAACGGCGTTCTCACTAGAGAGACATGCGGCGCAAGCCATCCCGAACCGTCGAGGCGAAGTAACGAAAAATGCCTAGCGGCGGCTGCAGGGGCGGGGTGCCACCATGTGGCCATGTGGGTGTTGTGGGCTGTGTGAACAAGGGTTTGGTGTCACCGTCGCGGGATGCAGGAGCACATTCTCTGGGACCAGGGGCACCCCGGCGTCTGAAGCTTGCATTGCCAGATTCCGGGGGGGCGCTTAGACCCGGAAGATGTTGCACCCCCAGAAGAGCGCGGGTCGCAGGTTAACAGGCCCCTTCCACCCGGCCCTGTACCGTAGCGCACCTGTAGGAGAAGCCTCCCTTGACAATGTGCTTGGCGGCGGCCGCCAGGTCCGCGTCCGCAGCCACGATGCACACGTCCTTGCCGCCCAGCTCCATCTGGAGCGGCACCATGCCCGCCTTCTTGGAGATGGCGATGCCTGGGCGAGCCGGACAGGATGGAAGTGTGTGTGGAACGAGTTGGGTTACGGCGGTTACGAGCTCGTGCCCAGTCGTTGAGGATCGACACGTCAGACAGCTGGCATGCCGCACGCTCACAGCGCCCTCAGCTCATCGGCATGCCGTCTGCTCTGCCGCGTGCCGCCGCTGGGCTCATCACTCCACGCTTCACCCCGTTCTCCCTCGCTGTAACCTCGCCTGCGGCACCCTCCGCACCATGCCCAGCCCAATCGCGCAGCCGCTGACGCCCCACAGCCTCCACTTGGAACCTGTAACTCCCGATTGGACACCCCAGCCCGTGACCAAAAGGCACATGGCGCCCACACTCCGGCTCCCACCTATGGCGTCGAAGTACCCAGATTCCCCTCCCTCCGTCTGTTTCGGCCCGCGCCGTCCCGCCTAACTTCCATCATAACCATCGTTCCTACCCGCCCCCAAGCCGCCCCCGGAACGCACCCGTGTCGCCTCCCGTGAAGGAGATGCAGTTGACGCCGGGGTGCTGCGTCAGGAAGTCCCCGATCTCCGAGCCGCGCCCGGTGGCCAGGCTGAGCAGGCCCGCGGGCAGGCCCGCCGCGTGGAAGCACTGCAGCATGTGGATGCCCGCCACGGCGCCCTGCGGGTTGGGGTGTGGGGTGGGGTTGAAGGTAAAAGGGAAATGTGTGGGTGGGGTGGGGTGGGGTGGGAAGGGTGGGTTGGGGGCGTAATCCAAGAGGCAAGCGGGTCCGGACGCGTGACGCCGAATCGCGATACGGGTCGACAATCCCCTGAGGGGATTGAAGGGGAAAGGGAATGGATAACGACGAGCTTCGCGCCAGCATTAATTTGTCCCGTTTGACCCTGACCCTGCAGGGGGCACAGACGGTGGGCGACAGCGCGCCGCGCTCGTCAACGGCGGTATCGACCCGGACAACAGCGACACCGGCGGACGTGCAACCGACTCGTGAGGAACGAGGGGGCAAGGGGTACACCGGAGTACGGGGGTCTGGGGGGCCACGACCGGCGCCAGGGGCTGGAGTAGTCAAGGGGTTGGGGCGGGGCGGGATTCAAGGGTACAGCAAAAACCGCAGCAGGCTCTCTTACGATGGTATTCAGGACGCGCGCCTGCAGGTCCTCACAAGTGTGTGGGGGAGAGTCATGCCGAACATGGCAGGAGGTCCCGTGCGTGCGTGACTTCGCTGTGTACGCGCAAGAGGGCAAGCGCGTGATGCGCCGAATCTGTGCCCGACGGTGCCGGAAGGAGGCGTGGCGGGGCGCAATACCCTCTCCGCCCCCCCCCGCCCCCGCAAACACGGCGGCCGGCGGCGGCCGGCAGCCAGCGGGCGACACCCCGTTCCATTCCACAGCCATCCGCGCCACGTCACTCCATCCTACCCATGCCACGTCGCGCCGCGTTCGCGCATCCACCTGCTGATCGCTCGCGCTCGTTCGCGTCCAATCGCGTTCGCGCACCCACCTGCGTGGGCGGCTTGAGCACCACGGCGTTGCCGGCCATGAGCGCGGGCCCCAGCTTGGAGACCGCCAGGTTGACCGGGTAGTTGAAGGGCGGGATGGCCAGCACCACGCCCAGCGGGACCTGCACGCGGGCGAGAGTGTGTTGAAAAGGAACAACGCATACGACGAGCGAGCGTGTGTGTGGGTGGGGGGAAGGGGTAGTGAGATTGGAAGTCAATAGAGAAACCTGTGTGGGGTGGGGGGGTGGGGTGGGGTGGGGGGGGTTGAAAGAAAACAGGGTTTGAAAACGCGGGTGGGTGGGTGTGGTGGGTGTGTGGGGGGGGGCGGTGCGGGGGGAGGCTGGGCGCGGGTTCTGGAGAATGGCGGGGTTGGAGACTGGGGGCACGCGGTAAGGGCCCGTATGAGGAGGGGCGCGCATGAGCAGTCGGCCCGCACCATGGCGTCCGTACGGCAACCTTACAGTTTACTGGTTGCGAAGCATGGGGGACACGTGCGCCCGCGTGAGGGGGATGGCCGCGATGCGGGTTTGGCTGCGGTCTGATCACTGGCTGGCTGGCTGGCTGCTGATCCAGCCGGGCCCACAACGCCTTCCAAGCGCGCCCCATCGCTTGCTCTCCACGCCGCCCCAGGCCCCGCCCCGCCGCCGTTCGCCCGCGCCCTCCTTACCCGACCCCGGTCCACCCCACCCGCCGCACACGCCCGACCCCCCACTCCGCGTCTTCTTCGTGGGTGCCAAGGTCCCCTGCTCCGGTCCGAGCGCCGGCCCCTGCCATCCCACTCCCACTCCAAGTTCTCCCCGCCCCCAACCGGCGCCACTCCGGCCCCTCCTCTCCGCCCTTCCAACGGCCTACCGCCGTCCGGCCCCTGCCACAACCCCAAAGGCCGGACCTCGCACACTCCGCCCCTTCCCTCCCTCCCCCCGTACGCCCCCCCTCCCCCCTCCGCCCCCTCCCTCCCTCCGCGCGCCCCACCTTGGACACCAGGCACATCTTGTTCCGCTGCTGCCCCGGGAACGAGTCCGAGTTGAGCAGCTGGCCCTCGCCCAGGAAGCGGACGCCCTCCTCCGCCGTGTAGTCCAGCAGGTCGGCGGAGCGGACCACCTCCGTCAGGCTGTCCTTGGCGGGCTTGGCAACCTGCGGGGGTGGGGGGTGGGGGGCTTGAAGGAAACAGGGTACGACGGAGATAGGAGGCACGAGGCGGGGCGGTTGCAGGGCGTAATCGGAGCGGATGGGGCGGCACGGTAGTGGTGGCGCTGGGGCTGGGGCTGGTGCCGGCGTGGTCGCTACTGCATGGCCGCTGCGGCGGGTGCAGGGACGGGGCGCCGAGCAGCGCCACTGTGCCCCCTGTCCCTGAGAAAGCGTGCGTCACGGGGAAGCAGCCGCTGACCCTGGCGCCCTGCCGCCGCGCCGAGCGCTGCCTTCTGCTTGGCTCCGCAGTCCGCCGCCAGCCCAACAGCACACAGGGGGCCGTTGCTCGCACTTCCAAGCCGCAGGTGTGTCCGCGACTCCGCGGCGCCCGGCGCCGCGCAGGGCGCTCCTTGTGGCTGCGGCGGGCCCCTTGTGGCGGCGGGGGCCTAGCCAGCCGCACCTCACGCCGGGTCACGCTCCCTTGGCATAACGACAGCGGCCGTACAGGGACCGCCACGCTGGTGCAAGAAACAATGAAGCTGTGCGCCAGTGGGCGCCGCGTTAGTGTGCCTCCTGGCGCGGCGCTCGCCGTATACGAGCGCACCTACTGGGCGCAGGCCCGCTGTGTTGTGACCCTGCGTGGTGTGGTGGAGGCGGCCTGCCCGGCCGGCGCCGGACAGAGGCCTCCTCGGCTCCTGCAGCCCTGCCCGCTCCAGCCCTCCCTGCCTTCGCCGTTGGCGCAGTGAGCAAGCGAGCGCCGCAGGCAAGGCCAGCACACTCCGCCCGTGGCCACGCCTTTGCCCCGCGGCACACCCAATTGGCCCCCATCTCCCGCGTGTCATCGCCAAATCTTGGACCCTCTGCTCTGACGCACCTCCTTCACGAGGCAGTCGGCGATGGGCTGCGCGTGCTCGCGCATGAGCGCAGCCACCTTGTGCAGGTACTCGGCGCGCTTCCAGAGCGGGGTCCGGGCCCAGGCCTTCTGAGCGGCTTTCGCCGCGTCAAACATCCTATTGACCTCATCTTGCGTGCAAGCTGGGAGGGGGAAGGGTGGGGGAAGGCAGAGAGGGAAGGAGCGAGGAGGGAGGGGGGCATGAGGAGATGGCAGCAGAGCCCGGGCAGGAATGGATGGTGCTGGTCTTTGTGACCCAGCGCGCGCCTTGAGAAGCATGTTGGCTGCTTTAACGGAACCCGTGTTCATGCGCAAGGATTGCAGTTGCCGCACCCATCTGCGCCGATCCTCGACGGCGAGCTCTACGCGCGCCGCCCATGACGGCAGCATATAGACATAGGGGGCCCCGTGCAATTGATTGCCCAGCATTTGTCGCGCGCGCGACCCGCCGTCCGAAAAACCTAGGTGACCCGCACAATAACGCCAACACAGCCGATGAGACCGTGCGGTGCACGCGCGTACGCCTTCAATGATTCAACTGGCAACAGCAACTCACCTTGGACCTCATAGCAGGTTTGGCGCGTCGAGGGGTTGATGATGCTCACCGACTTGCCCGACGCGCTCTCAAGCCATTGACCGTTCAGGTAATATTTATAAACGCCAGTTGGCGCAACAATGTCAGAATAGAAGCCGCTCATGGTCTGCAGCTCCCTGTAAAAGAATGGGCGTGTGAATCGGGCGCGCGCCCTACGCGGTAAGCTAATTATCAGCGCGAGTGCCAGGGCGCTTGGGTCCTAGTCTGCAAAGTCGGTAGCGCATGCAGCCGTCGTGGCAAGTGAACTTTCTACTGCAGGAAAGTACCTACCTCTCCGTGCCGGCCTCTATCGTCTCAACGTTGCTCGCAACGTTGCTTACAACACAACCACCCATGAATTCCGCACTGATCCACAGTTGCTCCTACCCTGCAAAGCCTTCCAATACGACTGTCCGTGCTGTCACAGAAATCGATCGTGACTTGCACATACCTCTCTAATATGCAACAATTGAATGCTAGCCGTCTAACCCATACGAAACCGCATCCCAACGCTTCCCGCCAACCCATATTAGGAGCCTCCCGACACCATTCATGCCCCGACAACATTGATTATTGATCATGGATGAAGGATCTGGTGATGAGACGGTTGGGGTGGACGCGCAGGCTGGTGCCATGGCGTTCAGCGTCCTGCACGAGAAGGCGCTTAGCCAGCAGGTGCGCCTATCAGGGGCCCCGGCGAGGGCAGCCTCCGAGGACAAGACACCCGAACCCGCCCCTTCCGCTTGGTTCCGCTGGAACCGGTCCAGCGCATCCCCGTCCGCGTCCCCAGGTCGTTCTGGGCTGCTGGTGTCCGACTATGGATTTGCTGGCGCTGGTGAGCGATGACGGACAGCTGAGCGTGCACCGACTGGAGTGGCAGAAGCTGTGGGTGGCCTGCCCAGACGCCCCCATCACGGCCCTCTGCTGGCGGCCGGACGGTGAGGGGTCTGCATATCCGCCTGCGCGTTGGACCTAAGCGAAGTTGCAAGGGGGGCGTTGGCAATCGATGTCAGGAGACTAGCCTCAAGGGCGGGGCAGGGACTGCATCCTCCTCTCCGCGACCAGACATAACCCTGGGTGCCGAGGAGCAGGACCCGGGCGCTCACATCCCGGCGCCCCAGGTCCCATCCTGCCGACGTTAGCCGGGCGCGACGCCTTAATTGCGTGATACTCTTCGTCCTCCTGCCCCCCGGCCGATCTGCCACGAGCGTCCCGCGCCCCGGCCCGCGTCCGCGCACCGCGCGCTCTTTCCCCCCGTCCCCGCCGCCCGTTGCACCCGTCCCCACCCGCGCCCCGCCCGCCCCCCCGCCGGCCAGGCAAGGTCCTGGCCACAGGCCACCGCCACGGCGCCGTGTCGCTGTACGACGTTGAGGCGTGCGAGCTGTTCCGCACGCTGCGCGCCCACCACGCGGCGCCCATCTGCCACCTCAGCTGGGTGCAGGGCGTGGCGCCCCACCCCGCCACCGCCACGCCCTCCCTACACCTAGCATACCGCTACCGCCACACGCGCTTCTTCCCCGCGCCGCCGCCGGGGAGGGAGCACGGCGGCGGCGTCGCGGGCGGAGGCGGAGGCGGAGGCAAGCCGCCGCCGGCCGGCGCGCCCGCCGCTGGGGCGGCGGGGCCTGCCGGCGGCGGGAACGGCGGGAACGGCGCCGCGCTGCCGCTGTACGACTGGCCGCCGCCGCCCGACTCGTTGGACGTGCTGGTGACCTCGGACAGCTCGGGCGCCGTCTCCATGTCGGCGTGCGGGGAGGTGCTGGTGGCGGCGCTGCCGTCGCGGGGCCGGGCGGCGGACGCCGGGGGCGCGCCGTCGGCACCGGTGGCGGGGACCTCCTCGTCCTCGCCGGGAGACACTGCGCCGCCGGGCTCCCCGCGCGGAGAGCCGCCCGGGGCGCTGCAGACTGTGCTCTCTCGGGACCTTTCCACGCTCCTCGTCCTGTCGCACCCCGCCGCCAGTGGTACGGCCGGCGACGGGACGTCGCCGTCGCCGGCAGCAGCGGCGGCGGCTGGCGCCGTCGGCGGCGCTGCTGCTGCTGCTGCTGTGCTGAGCGTGTACGACTGCGGGAAGCTGGGCAGCTGCCAGGCGGAGATTCTGGAGCTGTCGCTGCTGGGTGGCCTGGTGGCGGGGCGGATGGAGGTGGCGACGGCAGCGCTGGGGACGGCGGCGCGGGCGTGGCGCGCGGCGGCGGCGGAGCTCAGCAAGCGCATGGACGAGCAGCTCCGAGAGGTGCGCAGGTGGCGGCCGTGCCACGGGGCGACGGGCAGGAGCGGGGGCGGGGGCGGGGGTTTAGGGGGGACAGGAAAGCCTGGTTCGGGAAGCGGCTGGAAGCCGGATCGGCTGCAGCAGCATTGCGGCACCGTTGGTGGGAGGAGCGGGAGGGCCTGGGCTTTAGGGCTCCAGGGCTCAGACGCAGGGATTGGGCCGCTGCTCGATTCGTCACCTAATGTATCATCTCGGGGTGAGGAGCGGCTCGCTCCGTGCTGTGCAAAGTCGCCTTGTCGGGAGGCTAAGAGTCGGGTCCCTTGTGCTACCCCGCCCCGTCTTGCCCCGCCCTGCCTCCGCCGGCCTCAGGCACTGGAGAGCCACGGTCACGACCCGGAGGACATTGTGGGGGAGCTGACGTGCTGCCTGGCGTCGGGTGGGCAGCTGGCACGGGGGCTGGGGGAGGCGGGAGGTCTGGGGGAGCGCCGGCAGGGGGGCACGGGGCTGCAGCATCACACCTGGGTGGGGTGGCCGTGGGGTTCCGAGGCTGCCCTGCGTTGAGCAGGGAGCAGGGCCCCCCTTGCGGTCTGGGCCCGAATCCAAAGCCCCAGAGCGCCCGGACCGGAACGTCATATGTACTGGGGACCTGGGGAGGGCGGTGCTGAGCGGTGCTGCCGCGCCCGGGAGCGCGGGCAGCGCGGTACAGGGGCCAGCGTGGGAGGTGTTGGAGGGCGCGGTCCCGGGGCCAGCGTGGGAGGTGTTGGAGGGCGCGGTACAGGGGCCAGCGTGGGAGGTGTTGGAGGGCGCGGTCCCGGGGCCAGCGTGGGAGGTGTTGGAGGGCGCGGTACAGGGGCTAACGCAGCACTGCACCGCGCGGACCGCGGACGGGGGGACTGGGGGAGCAGCACCGTGCATAATCGGGGGCGGGGAAGGCCAATGCGCCGTGCTGCTGGCGGTCCAGGGTGGTTCCGTTTGCCACTAAACGGCGATAACGCAAGGAGATGGGCCCGCATAGGGTCCGGCATGGTGGAGCAGCCGCTATCACGGCGCAATGCGCGCGAGGGCGGAGCTACTCTACATGCCGACCCCGCCTGACACATGGCAACAGCTTCCTCTCGCTTGGATTGGTTGTCTGCGCCACATTCATGGCGTCGTGGGTGCACCGGGGCCTCTGCCCAAAGTTGCTTTGGTTCCATGCTCTCGTAATCGCATCGCTTCGCCCCGCGGCCCCGCCTCCCTCCGCCCCCGCTACATCAGGCCACGTCAGCGCCCCGCTGCAGTCCTTCCTGACCAGCACCCTCACGGAGCCGGGGCTCAGGCGGCTGGCCAAGACGGTTGACTCGGCCCTGCAGCAGGTGGGGGCGCAGAGGGGCGGGCGGGTTGCTTTGGGAGGGACTTAGGTAGGGTTTTTGGGTTTAGTGTTTAAGGTTCGGGGGGGGTGGACGCGGGCGGGTTGCTAGGGCGGGGAGAGGAACCCGCCGTCCTCAGGGGCGGCTGCACTCCCCACAACCACTGCGACTAGCCCCGTGCTTTAGCCAACACAGCGTTGAGGTGCACACGGGGGCTCTGTGCCGCATGCTTCGAGGCACTGTTGGCGCTCTGCGCCGCTGCAGACCCTCCCGCAGCCCCAAGTGCTTGGACGTATCATACCGTCGCGGGAGTGTTCGTCCGGGCGATTCATTGCTAGGCAGTTGCCTCGGGACCTGCTCATGCCGCTGCACAGACGCAAATGCGTGAGCGCACTGGGCTGCGGCAAAGCCCCCTCGCACGACCCGCCGCCGCAGGTGTCGCAGCAGCTGCTGGAGGGGGTGCTGCCCGCGCTGCAGCTGGTGGCGTTCGTTGTGGGGGAGCTGCGGGGCAGGGCGCGCGCCGCGGACATCACGCAGACGCTGGGCCTTCAGGTGGGCCTGAGCTGGCTGGGGCGGCGGCGGTGGCGGGGCGGGGTTGAGGCTGAGAATGGGACTGAGACGGACCCGCGGGTCGGTTCCATGGCGTGGGACCACAGGCGGCATCCGCGCCTCCTTGGGGGCGCTCGCGCGGCCCAGATGCCTGGGCCTGAGGGCGCGTCGTGTCATGCTCCATGCCGTACCATATCGTACCTTATCGTGCCCAACAGTTGGCGGGGTGGGGGAGCGGGCCCGCATGGAAGCCCTCGCATCAACACCGTTGGCGCACCGTCCCTCGCTGCGTGCCGACAGGAGCGCGCCGTGGCGCTGGCCGAGGTTGAGGCCGCCAAGGCGCTGGTGGGCACCGAGTCGCTCCGTCAGCTGGTGACGCGGGTGGCGGCGCAGTACCGGGTGTTCTTCACTTGGCTGCTCAAGACGCTGCAGGTGCTCGTGCGCTGTCGCTGTTGGGTGGGGATGGGGATGGGGCACGCGGGCGCGGGGCCTGGCTGTAGGGCGGAGCGCCGGACCTGAACCTAGAGGCAGGGGAAAGGAGGCCACGCCGGGGGAAAGTGGGCGGTACGGGTGACCGCTGTCGCGACGCTGCGGGCGGGCGCCGTCCCGTCGGGTGGGAGGAAACCCACATGTGAATGCGTACCGTATGTGTTCAGCGAGGAAAGCGCCCCAGCTTGGCCGGAGGCAGATCTGCCCGGTTGTTGTCCATTCATTGATGCTTTCGTCTACATACTCACCTGCATGGGGAAGACAAGATCGCCAGTACCTTGCCCCTCACACGTCGCCCGCTTCCGCTCCCCGCCACCGCATCCCGTCCTCCCTCCCTACCTACCTTCCGCCACGTCAGAGCCTGGAGGAGCCCCGGGCTGAGGGCGACGACCCGCCGGTCCCCGGCGCCGCCTCCTCCGGCTCCCTGGCGGGCGTGCCCGTGTGCGTGCCCACGCTGCTGGACTTCCTGTCCGAGGGCGGCCAGTTCGGCAGCGACGCGGTGGCGCGCGATCTGGACGCCTCCGCCTCCACTCTTGGCCTGCCCGTCGGCAGCTCCCGCTTCCCCGAGCCGCTCGCGCAGCACCTGCGCGCGCTGCAGGAGGTGGCCTTTCCCTGGCCGGCAGAGGAGGATTACGAGCAGCGCCGGCGGTCCAAGGAGGAGGGCACGGACGCCGGCGGCGCCGCCGGCGCCGGCGGCAGCGGAGGCAGCGGGAGCAGCTGGCTTGACAGGCCGCTGCAGCGGCAGCTGGCGGTGCTGGCGGAGCTGTGCCGCGGCGCGTTCGGGCGGCTGCAGCGGGACGTGTCGCCCACGCTGCGGCTGCTGGCGAGGGTGAGGATGCGGCCGGGGTGTGAGGGACCGGGCGGTGCCGACGCCCTGCAGGTGTGGTGGCAGCATAGCAGCGTGCCCGTGGCTTACTAGCAAGCAAGCAAACACGTCCTGGCCAGCAGCCCCACGCTGGGCGCATGCTGGTGACGAGTCGGGAACAGCTCCTGGCGGCACTTGCGCCCTCAAGCTGGGGTGCAGAGCGTGTTAACGGTACCCATATGCAGCCCGGGGCAGCCCTGTCAGGCTTCCGTGCGCGGCCTGTCCCAATACCGTGCTCCTCTAACCGCACCGCCCCACCCCCGGAGCAGGTGCCGCTGCTGCCTCCGGAGGCCGCCGCTCCGCAGTGGGGCCCGCGGCCCGGCACGCCATCGCCCCCCGCGCCCCCCTCGCCCGGCGCCGCCATGGCGCTGCAGCTGCCGCAGCTGCGGACCGAGCCGGCCTCGGGGCAGCCCGCGCTGCTGGCGTGCGTCTGCGCCACGCCGCCCGCTGCCGCCGCGGGGTGCGGCGGCGGCGGAGAGGTGGTGCTGCTGATGCGGCTGGACGCGGGGCCGCAGCGGCGCAGCCACTTGCAGGTGAGAGGGGGCGAGCGGACGGGAGTGTTCAAGGGGGGTGAGGGTGGAAGGAAGGTTGCAGTGGGCAGGGGGCGCAAGCAGCAGTATGGTGGATGATAGCTTGATGGGGTCATGCAAGCTGAAGTCTTTCCGTCCTCCTCATGCGTGTGCGCTGTGCCCTGGTGGGTTTGTACTGCCACCCACCCACCCACCCACCCTCCCTCTCACCCACCCACCAGGCCTGCCTGCTGGCGCTACCGGAGGGCGTGCGGGTGCTGGGCCTGGCCTTCTACCGCTCCGCGCAGCTGGCGCTGCTGGTAGGGCCGCCCGAGGCGGAGACCGACCCGCGGGTCATCAGCTCCGGCGGCGGCCACCAGGGCGCAGAGCGGCGGGCTGGTGGCGGCGGCGGCGGCGCGGCGGCGGAGGCGGCGCTGGTGCTGGTGCCCACGCAGGACATGCCCATGTGTGACCTGGGTGGCGGCGGCGGCGAGGCGGGCGCCGGCTTGACGGCGCTGGGGACCGGCAACGTGGTGCAGGTGGGTCGCGTCGCGAGAGGTGGGGACGGGGGAAATGGAATGACTTGCAACCTTGCGCCCCAGCTGCCATGGCATAGGATCGTCTGGTTAAAACGTGACGCGGCCTCCTCATGCTCGTGTGTTTTTCCTTTCCTGACCCCCTCTTCGCTTCCATCCCCTGTAACACACCAACACCGCCACGCGGCAGCGGCTCACCCACTCCCCTACCACCGTGCACCACAGGCATGTGCGGCGCGTGGCGCGGTGGTGCGCTGGCCGGTGCCCGGCTGCCGGCTGCGGCGGCCCGCGCCCGGCAGCGGCCGCTGGCAGGCGCCGCTGCTTGTGAGCGGACCGCGCGGGCTGGCGGCGGCCTTCACGGACGGCTCGCGGGCGCTGATGCTGGACCTGGAGGAGGACGAGGAGGGGGAGGAGGCGGAGGAGGGGGCAGGGGGCGAGGGGGAGGAGGAGGACGAGGAGGAGGAGGACGCGGGCGGCGGCAGCAACGGTGCCGCCGGGGCGCACGACATGGACCAGGACGGCGGGGACTGATGGTGGGGACGTGTGCCCGATGCTGTCACTCGGTCGAGCTCGCGTTGGGGGCAGTGCCTGGTACTGCTACGTTTGAAGCACCCGCCGTGGCTGCGTCCTAGATTGCGAGAGGTGTGCGCGTGGCCCAGGAGCTACATGGTGGTCAGCGACGGATGGCGCCGACAAAAGGCCTAGCCCACGTCCCGTCAACGTCCCAAGCACCGACACGTCTCCACCTGCGCAGCACGCAGCGGTCGGCAGCTGCCCGCTAGGCCTTTGTCTCACTGCTTGTTTGTCTACTGCGTTTGCAACTCTGCTTCACGCCCGCTGTCCGCACTTCCAGCACACAGCATCTGTGAGTGACGCTCGGCCCTCCCTAGTCGCGCATGGCGCATCGCGCGGCCAGGTGTACGGCAGCCGCCTGGGACATGAGCACCGTCGGGCGAGCTCGACCTCCACAGGAGGGTAGCGGAACCGGTTGGCCAGCCAGCCACTCGCCGCGTTAGCTACTCGCCGCACCGTGGCACGACCTGAACAGGGAGGAGTGGTCGTATCGCCCGCAACACCACATTGGCTTGACCCGGCCTACTACCACCCCTAAAAGGGGACTCGGAGCGGATTCCCGCGCCGACGCACTGCCAAATTACTCGCTCTCATTTCTCTCCGGGGCGAGCTCCCGCCGCATTCAGACTGGACCCCCCTCGCATGCAGGGGCAAGTACTCCGAGGCCCTGGCGCCCTGGCACGCGTGCGGGGCATTCGCAAAGATAATAGCCACAGCCGTAGATACTGCCGGGAGGTGCGGCAGCGGTGACCCCATTGCCTTACACAAAACATGGACAGTCAACCCGCTGAAAGGACTCAGCGCGCATTCCCGCGCCGCGCCGACCGCTCCATTAGCTCCTATTCTCTGCAGGGCACCCTAGCGCCTGATCCGCACAGACAAAGCCCCGCTGGAAGGCAGGCGAAAGCACCCCACACAGGCACCCGTTTGCTTCTGAAACCCCAAACCTTGCGTGAGCCGAGCCGCACAGGCGCCCTATCTCTACCGACAACGCGCGGTACTATCTCGCGTGCCTTGCACATTCATGCACCAGCAGTTGGCCGTCAGCACAGCCATGGCCGGCGGGGGGCGTGTGGGGCGGGGACGTGGCTTGCAGCCCGACTGACCTTAACGGTGCGCTGGGGGAGGCCCAGTAGGGGACTAGACGTAGGCACCCGCGGGTGAAACAAGACAGAAACAGGGAAGGCAACCTCTACAGCTGTACATCTGTACACACCCGAAATTGCAGTACCGGTAGAGCGTTTCCAACGGTCATGATGGGACAGTCAAAGGCCTTGGGGCAGCGATGTACAGAATGAGGGCGGGTTGGGGGGCGTTACGGTAGCCAACGAAGTTTCTGCGTTGGGTGGGGACCCGGGGTCCCTTGAGGCTTTGGTCCGTCCATGCCCCCCCCCCGGCTTTGACGGACGTGTAACCTGTAATCTGTCAAGCCTGGTGACTCGAGGAGCGACTCGAGGAGCGCAGTGCAGGGCTGCCGCGGGAGTGGGGCTAGTGTGGCCCGGGGGCCCGAGGGCACGGGATTGGTGCTACCGCAGGTGCGGAACGTGCGTGTCGGCCTCAATGTCACAGAAGAAAAAATGTCCATGGGCGGTGCAGTGCGGTCCTTTCACCGCCGTGATCGCGTCTTGCGGAGTTGAGGTCCAACTCTTCTTGTCCGCATGCTCACTACGCCTGTTAGGCCCTGTTCCAAAGCAGCAGCTTCCTTGCTAGGCTTTGTGGCCAGTGCAAGCTGAATGGCTAGATGTGGTTGCGCTTTGGTTGCCTGGTTCCTTACTCCCCCTGCTTCGTCCCGTGGACCACTCCCTCCTCCGCCCCCTCCGCACCATGCCAGGTCAGCGCCCCGCTGCAGTCCTTCCTGACCAGCACCCTCGCGGAGCCGGGGCAGGGTGCACGCCGCGGGCATGACGCTGACGGAGGCGGTCCCATGCTGGCCGGCGCAGCGGCAAGGGCGGGCCGGAGGTGAGCCTGAGGGTGGGGCTGAGCGTAGGGCTAAGACGGACCCGCGGGTCGGTCCATGCGCACGGGACTACAGGCGGCGTCCGCCCTTCGTGCAGCATTGCAGGTGGCTGACAATGTCCACTTGTCTGGGTCCGTGGGCACGTCGTCTTTTAGCCGCGTGCCGTACGCATGCAGCGCCCTTCGCGGCAGTGGGCAGGGTGGGGGACCGGGCCCGCGTGGAAGCCCTCGCATCAACAGCGCTGGCGCACCGCCCCTCGCGGCCAGCCCACAGGAGCGCGCCGGCGCGCTGGCCGAAGTAGAGGCCGCCAAGGCGCTGGTGGGCACCGAGTCGCTCCGTCAGCTGGTGACGCGGTGGCGGCGCAGTACCGGGTGACACTGTTGAAAACCGGTGGATGCGTTCGTGTGGAATAAGCCGTGAGAGGACGAGGGGAGGACGCTGGCGGCGGGAGCAACGGGGCCGCAGGGGGGGAGCACGACATGGACCGGGGCGGAGGGGACTGACGGTGGGGACCGAGGGGTCTGATGGTGTCGTTTGGTGGTTTGGTGGTGAAACTGGGGGCACCCCTGGTGCAGCTACCGTACTTGGGGGCACCTGCCGTGATTGCGTCCTGAGTTGCGAGGCGTGTGCGTGCCGACCCAGGAGCTACATGGTGGTCAGCGACGGACGGCGCAGACAAGAGGCCTGGCCCATGTCCTGAGCACTCGCATACCCCGCCTGCGCAGCACATAGCAGTCGGCAGCTGCCGGGTAGGTAGGCGGCTCGCTTCTTGTGTGCCTAGTTTGTACCTATGCTCCAAGCACGCTGGTTCGCAACTCCAGCACACAGCAGACCTCCAGTACACAGCAGACTGCGAGTGACGCTCGGCCCTCACGGCCCTCCTAGTCGCGCATAGCGCCTAGTCGCGCGGTCCGGGCGTACGGCAGCCGTCTGAGACGTGAGTACCATTAGGCATCGAAGCGCGAGCTCGACCTCCACGGTCGGGGAACCGCTCGCTCACCGACCGCCGGAGGGCAACAGATCGGCCAGCCACTCATTCGCCGCAATGCCGAACAGGACGGAGATGCCGTACCGGCCAACAGCACCACAGCGGCTCGATCCAAAGCCTTCCGAAAATGCCTGTTAATACACTGCCGAATCATAAATGCCATTTCTCTCCAGGGCCAGCTCCCGCCTGGTCCGCCCAGACTGGGTCCCGCTTGTGTGCGGGCGCAACTCCCCCACACATGCGCGAGTTGAGCCGCGCTGGCGCCCCTATCGACCCAACCTCTTATCGACGGCACGGTCTTCGGGCGGCGCGTGCGTGTGTTTCGGTTTCATAGCAAACGCGCGAGGACCTGGCGTCCTGGTACGCGCAAGGGGGACTCGCAAAGATCACAGCTATCACAGCCACAGCCGTAGATGCGGCAGCGGGGGTTGGGGGGGGGGGGGGCAGGCCCGGTACCTAAATCGAGAGCATTTCATGTACATACCATGTAAGTGGACACAGCGCCAAGGTTGGTCGTCAAGGGTGCCGCGCTGTGAACGAGCACGCAGCGGGCCCGCTCAGTGAAAGGTGGAGGACGGCTACCGCACCTTCTTGGACCGAGCGCCGCTGCCTTTCCGGCCCGCGCCTGCGTCCTGGCCCCCAGCCGCCTGCCGGCCCGCGGCACCACCGCCGCCGCCCGAACCCGTTGCCACCCCCACTGCCGGCGCCGCGCCGCCAGCCGCCGCCGCCGCCCTCCGCGTGGCGCGCTGGAAGTGCAGCTCCGGCAGGAACACCTCGGACGCGTTGGCCCAGAAGCCCTTGTGGTAGATGTTGCGGGGGAGCTCCACGGAGACGCGCCGCCGCTTGGGCTTGGCCGCCGCTGCGCCGCCACCGTCGCCGCCACCGCCGCCAAACGTCCTGCTCCACCACGTCCCCTTTACGGCGGCGCCGCCTCCCGAGCTTGCCGCTGGCCCACCAGCGCGCCCCTCCCCGTCCACGCTCCCCGGCCCTGCTCGCCGGTCCCCTTCCCCTCTCCCCTTGGCGGCCTCCAGCTTCGCGCCCTCCGCCTCCGGCTCCGCGGCCCCGCCCTCCACCAGCTTCACCAGCTCTTCCGCCTCGGCCCTCCGCAGCAGCTCCGAGTGCAAATCGCGCCACTTCCACACCTGCGGGGCGGGTGCGCACACGAGTCATAGAGAGAGGGTCGCCCATTATTTTAGGTAAGACTCTGAATTTGGCTACTATTTACAGCCGGACTACACATAAAGCAGAGGCGAGACCCTCGGCAGACTGCTCACACGCTTCTTCAACGCTTTGGGCAGAAGCCCCCGCCCCCCGCGCGCGCACACACACACCTCGTACTGTGTACGGCCGATGGCGATCAGGTATATCTGGTACGACAGGAAGGCCGTCGTGAGGAGCGTGGCCACACCCATGAACAGCGCCATGGCCACTCCCAGTGGGTAGAAGATGATCAGCCACTCGGCCATCCTGCGGGGTGTTTGTGGGCGGGCCCACTCGGCCAGTCAGGCAAATTACCCAGCAAGGGCAGCTGGTTGGCAATAGCTGCAACATGACGCCTTTCGGGGGATATGCCTGCAGAAGGGCATTTTTCGAGTCGATAGACTAGTAGTAGTTTTGGACCGTCCAAGGTGGGGCCCCTCCCTAAGCGGGTGC
Source organism: Gonium pectorale (assembly GCA_001584585.1). NCBI lineage: Eukaryota > Viridiplantae > Chlorophyta > Chlorophyceae > Chlamydomonadales > Volvocaceae > Gonium > Gonium pectorale. The sequence continues at coordinate 443,874 of LSYV01000070.1, forward strand.
CCCTCCCCCGCGCATGCGAATGGCAACCCCAGCCACGAGCGCTGCGGCACACACGCGACCGCCTCCCCCCCACACACACCCCACACACGGACGGACGGACGCTGCCCGCCCACCCGGCCCCACATTCGCCCCCTACGCGGACGCTACCCCTCCTTCCCTCCCTTCACCCGGCCGTCACCGCCACAGCCACAGCCGCCACATTGTCGCACTCACTTTCCGGGCAGGCGCGTAAGGGGCACCACCTGCCCCGTCCGGTAGTTGACCAGCTTGACCTCGAACAGCCCGCGCGCCTGCATCTCGCCGCCCAGGATGAGCCCCGCCAGCAGCGCCCCGTACGCGCACATGGCGGTGTTGGCGAGCAGGAAGGCCAGGAAGAGGCGGATGTTGTTGTAGCCGACGCAGTTGTTGATCCACTGGCAGTGGTGGTCGTGGCGACCCACGCACCTGTGCGGCCGGGGCGGGGCGGGGCGGGGGCATGCGGGGTGGGTGAGGGGGCGAGAGGGCGGGGGGGGGCGGGGTTCGGCTCGGGCGGGGCTCTGTTATGCGTGTACTCGCTCCCGTGGTGCTGCTGTACGGTAGACTCACAAGCAAAACGAACCATGCACCATACCAGCCTTTAGCAAAACACACCGTCTTCCCATCACCCAACCTCCCGCTCCCCGCCCCGCACACCGTGCGACCCGTTCTCGGATCCTTCCCAAGTCGTTCCCTCCCTCCCTCTCTGCCCCCCGCCCTCCGTCCTCCCGGAGTCCCACGCCCAACGCCGCCCCGCCGCCCGCCGCCCGCCGCCCGCCGCCCGCCGCCCGCCGCCCGCCGCCGCCCCGCTCGCCTGTTGCAAACGCGGCAGTGCTTGGAGCGGGCCGGCCGCTGCAGCCCGCACGTTTCGCACTCCTTGGGCGGGAAGATGGCGCCGTCCAGCGGGTACAGCGCGTGCCAGGCGGGCAGCTGCTCGCGGCGCACAGTGCCAGGGTCGGAGGCGCAGGCGGCCACGAAGAGCGCCAGGCTCAGCAGCACGGAGGCGCTGCCCGTCAGGCTGCGTGGGTGTAGGTGTGCGAGTTGGGCGCGGGTGCGCGGGGGTAAGAGAAAGGAGGAGTGGGTGGGTGGGTGGGAAGAGCCAGATGTTGGTGGGGGGTGCAGCGGTGGCGGCTGAGGGCTGAGGGGCTGGAGGCGACAGGGGGTGGCGGGTGCAGGCTGGGGAGGTGCAACTGCTGTGTCGCAGATCGGGCCGTGTGTGTGGGGCCCAGGGCGGGGCTGGGGCGGAGGGAGACAGAAGCTGTGGGCGCGGGTGCGGGACTGCGGCTGCGGCTGCGGCGGAGCACGCGGACCCGGGATCCGCCCTCCGCCCACCGTGCCCAGATGCGGGCACCCATAGTGCGTCCGCGTGCAGCGCCCAACTTAACGTGGCTGCTGCCACTCCCCGCCCTCGCAACTATGCGGGTTCGCCAACTTCAGGCGTCCCTGGCCCCGGCCGGGGGCACCCACATGTGGCCCTCGTCCACCCAGGCGTTGGGCAGCAGCGAGAACAGGTTGGTCCAGTAGATGTAGAAGCCTCCCAGCACCATGGCCAGGTAGGCGATCTGGGTGGGGGCGGCGGAGCGCGGTAGGTGTGGAGGCCCAGAAAAAGGTGAGGGGAGACGGAGGCGAAGAGGGAGGTCAAGAGGCAGATTGCGGGGCTTTGCAAGAAGAGGGTGGGCACGTTCACAGCCTCGCAGGGAGCGGGGGGAGGCCGGCAGAATCCAGACAGGCGGCCGCTGGTTAGCCCGCAGATGTGAGTGTTGGGGCTCGGTTGCGTGGGTGTCCCACTGATTGAGTATGTCGCTATCTGAACCCACCCGCTAGGGAACGCGCTTCCCGCGGCACGCGCTGCCCGCGGCACGCGCTGCCGCAATCCAGTGCCAAACACCGGCTCCCAACTACCCAAGTTCTTGTATTGGCGCTAGGACGGAATGCGACTCGCCTGCAATACGGGGTTTGGCCGCTCACAGCACGAAACGTACACCCGGTCCATCGCCTGGGAGCCCCGCGCCCCGCAGGCCTTGGCGACCAGCCACCTGGACGGGTAACGCGTGCTAACGGGTGGGGTTCGTGGAGACGTGGCAACGGCGTGCTGCTCTTACTCGACATGGCTGCAGAGTCCCGATGTGAGAAACCAATGCACGCTTGCCACGGGCGTCCCCCTGAACACGGGCGACTCTCCAAAGAGTAGGATGAAGATGAGAAACGCGGTCACGGCAAAATATCCTATTGCAAATATAAATAGATCCATATCGACAACAGCTCAGCAGATCAGGGCATCGACGCGCAACTGTGCTTCGCGCCTTCCGTGCTTCGCCTTGCAACTGTGCTTCGCCTTCGCCGTATTCGCCGTGCGGTTGCCTCGGACATACGATTAATAATATATACTTAACGAGTTGAAAGAATCTGCTGTAGATTGCAGCATTGCACAGATAGCCGCCAACCAACTGCTGATTACCCCAGCTTTTGCGCTTCCACGACGTGCCCAACATCGTAACGCGCTCATAACCTCATCGTGCCCAATTGACAATTATATCGAGTGGCATCATGTCGAGCGACGAGCAGGAGCTCCCCGTCTTTACCACGGCGGCTGACATGCGGAACTGGGTGCGCAAGCAGAAGAAGTCCGGGCGAAAGGTCGCACTGGTGCCCACTATGGTGAGCCCAGGATCAAGGCCCCACATCAATTCCCGCCTCCTGCAAGGCAACAGGAGGGAATGCATACATTCCCCTGCCGTACAACACGGTATGTTGGCGCCCCGGCGTATCCTTGCCCGTACCGCCTTCCCCTGCAGGGCTACCTGCACGAAGGGCATCTGTCGCTGGTGAAGGCAGCCAAGTAGGTGTTCCAGACTCTACCTGAGGCCGGGTTCACTGCGTCCACGGTCTGGGCTCTGGCGGGTCGTAACTGACAGCCTGTACTACACGTGGCGGTACCTAATCCCGACGAAGGAGGATGAAGATAAAAAGGAAGGCAGCCGACTGGATGTGTTGCCTTGGGCCGAGCGCACGCAATGCACAAGCGCATGCCCGCCCTGGGGCGCAAGGCAATGGGCACTTGCTCTTGAGCCTCATGGCCCCGCCCCCCTTTCTCTCGAGCCCCATGGCCCCGCCCTGCAACAACATGGGCACACGTACATACACACGCCCCCATGCAGGGAGCGCGCTGACATCGTGGTCGCGTCCATCTACGTCAACCCCACCCAGTTTGCGGCCCACGAGGATTTTGACGTGTACCCGCGCAACCCGGTGCGGCGGTCGATCGGCAGCTCGAGGGGCTTTGAGGGCCAGACCCTGCCGGCAGTGGGGAAACGGGGGGCGGTGCATCCGGACTTTGGCCGCCGGACGGGAGGCTTTAGCTGCCGGACGGAAAGCTACGGCTGGAGGTCTGTGCGTTCTCGTCAACCGTTTTGCTTCTGCCCCTGCTCCGCCCCCCGCAGCTGGACGACCGGGCCAAGCTGGCTGCTGCGGGGTGCCACGCCGTCTTTGAGCCGGAGTCGCTCTACGTGTCAGGTGCGCAGGCCACGGGTGGCAGAGCCGGTAGACGTCGGTACCTGAGGTCGTTTTACACCTCCATAATCTTCTATGCACAACGCCGCATATACACACACTCTTGCGCAGTACTTAGAGGGTACCTTAGCTGGGTCGGGCTCATGGGCTGCCGGCTAGGTTTTTTGTCTTGTACAGAACTGTTTTGAGCAGACCGTAACGCATACATAACACACTCTTGCGCGGTGCTCCTTCTCCCTACCCTGAGCCTGCCGCCGTGGCCCCTGACCGCAGTGCCGGGCGCGGGTGAGGGCAGCAATGTGGTGGGCCGTGAGACGCAGCACCCCGACTCCCACGAGACCTACGTCACCGTGGAGCGCCTGCAGCGGCCACTCTGCGGCGGCTCCCGGCCGCACTTCTTCCGCGGCGTGTGCACCGTCGTCACCAAGCTCTTCCACATCTGCGAGCCGGACGTGGCGGTGTTTGGGCGCAAGGACTACCAGCAGTGGCGGGTGATCAGCCGAATGGTGCGCGACCTGGACTTCGCGGTGGAGGTGGTGGGCATGCCCATCTGCCGGGAGCCGGACGGGCTGGCCATGAGCAGGTGGGGGCGCGGGCCGGCGGCCGGCGGATGGGCAACCGCGGTTGCATGTTGGCGTAAGGTTGCAGGTTGCAGGTTACACGTCCGTCAAAGCCGCGGGGGCCATGGACGACTTGCGAATATTGGGTTAAGCGTTGGCGTAAGCGTAAGAGTGGACGTGGGCAGTGTACTTTCCGCCCATTCCGCGTAACAGGACGAATGTTTCATGGACTGAAGCCGAAGGGCACTTGATACCAGAGCAGCGGCCCCGGCCGCACCGCAGTCCGCCTCCCCGCCGTTGTCAACCTCCCGCTGCGCTGGCTTGCCGCTCTGTCCAGGCAGCCGCAACAGCCAGAGCCAGGGACGGCAATCATGACTTTGCATGTCGTCCATGGCCCTTCGGCTTTGCCGGACATGCACCCTGTAACTTGCAAACCCCGCCGCGCCGCAACAGAACTTGGTAGCCGCAACACTCGTCAGGACACGGCACCAACTGTCTGTAACTGTGATTGCCCGGCGCAGCCGCAACGCGCGCCTGTCCCCGGAGGCGCGCGAGAAGGCGCTGTGCATCTCCCGCGGCCTGGCGTGGGCGGAGGCGGCGGTGGCGGAGGGGCGGGTCAGCGAGCCGTCCGAGGTGTCGAGCCACATCCGGGGCCTGATCGAGGAGGCGGGGGGAAAGGTGGACTATGTCGAGGTGAGCGCGGGGCTTGGCGGCGAGGGTGTGGGTCGGGGGCCAGGACAAAAGTGTCTGCATTCTCCGTACATCCTCAGCCACGGCGGCAAATCGGAGGGGCGGGTGGGCCGGGGAAAGGGAAACGGGCGAGTTGCTCTCCCGAACTCCTCACCGGAGCCAGATGCATGGGATGCCGATAAGGGCTCCCGCCCGTGTGCAAGCGGGAGGCGCGGAAAAAGGGTTGGCTGAATGGGTGTGGGTCGGGGGAGGTGCACTCCGCTTTCCCCCAAGGATCCCGCCGTTTCCTCACTTGTGTGCGTGTCTGTTCTGCTGCGGGGCGAGCGCGCGACGAGTGGCGCGGAGGACGGCGCAAGGGGCCCAGTACGCGCACCCGCAAGGCTTTGCGGACATACGCCTCCCAACTCTCTCAGACCCCCGTCCCCAACCCGCCCGCATCCCGTCCGCAGCTGCTGGACGCGGGCAACCTGGGCCCCATCAGCGACCTCGCCTCGCAGCCTACCCTGCTCGCCATCGCGGCGCACTTCCCCGCCAAGGACCGCGGCACGGTGCGCCTCATCGACAACACCGTACTCGGGGAGGCCAAGAAGGAGTGAGGGACGGGGCTGGGGCCCTGGTGCGGAGGCCAGGCGGGCGGGCGGGCGAGTGCGGTCAGACAGGGGTGTAGGGTGCGGGGCAGGTGGCACGGGGGCACGATGGTGGTGCGGCAATGGTGCGGCCCAGCTGGGGGTCCCGGCAGGGTGCTCACTGCTCAGAGCGCGTGCTGTAACTGCTGCTAACTTTGGAGGCCGACGAGAGGGAGAGGCGCAAGAGGCTTGAAGGGGGATGACGGTGCCATGTGTGCCATGCACGTCGTACATGCCGGACTACGCGCGATATTCGGATGTCCTTGGCGCGGATCCCCTAGTCCCCTAGTGGGCCTCCCCAAGCGCACTGTAAGGTCAGGCGGTCAGGCGGTCAGGCGGGCTGCAAGCCACGTCCCCGCCCCACACGCACCCCGCCGGCCATGGCTGTGCTGACGGCCGACCGCTGGTGCATGGCACGCGAGATTCCGTGGTGCGTGCTGCCGGTGAAGCGGGCAGCAGTAAGTCCAGGAATGCCCGTTTTGCGCTTGCACTTCGCGTGCATTTGTACGGCACTCAGCAATGGCCCTCATTTGCATGGTTATCCCTCCAGCCCCATCCGAATGAAAACGGGAGATTTTGGTGTACCGTCAGCCGTGCAAGAGGGAATGGACAGACGGACGTCGTTACAATACCTCCGACACTGGGGGATCCGGCCTGCCGCAGGTATAATTACTGCGAGGAGGGCACGAGCAGCAAGGCAGCGATCAACGTTTCGGCCGGGATCAACCATCAACGCCTGGGGCAGGCAGGGCGGCGGACGGCAAGCCGCACGAGATCCGCTCAGAGACATACCAGCAGGGATTACTTGTCAATTTGTCATTGAGGCTGTAACGAAGCACGGGCGGTGGCGATTGCGCTCTTGCATCTTCTTCTGGATGGCGGCGGGGTGGCATGTGTGCAACGGCTGGTCCGCCGCACACGCCTTGAGGGGTGAGGGGTGTTGCCACCCGGGTACACTCCTGGCCTAGGCTATAAGTCCGGGAAAGGCCAAACTTTTGGGGGGCATAGCATCCCTTTCAAAGTATCTTCCGAGGCTGGGAAAAGAGGCACAGACCCGCATTGAGCCCCTCTTGGGGATTACCGCGGTCGGTGCTAGAAAGATGATTCGAAACCTGTCGTACGGCGTGTGCCGTACGAGGGGTATGACACGGCGGGCCACAAATCGCATGGTCACCAAACTGAGCAATGGATTGCGCGTTTGGAATGGTCTTTACGAGTAGTTCAGATGTGCGTTACGCATTGCAAACAGGCGAGTGGGCTAGCCTAGGATGGGCAAAAGCACAGTGCGGGTCGGTGGGTCGCAGTGCCAGATGGCCGTGTCCAAATGGCCTGAATGGCAAGCGCGGACACCGTCCCGCCGCCCCCCGCCCCAAACTTTTCCCGTCGTGTGCGAATGGGACCTGATCATGCGTTGTGGAGGGGCTGTGCACGAGGGGTGGCTGGGTCGGGCACGCCCACTATGGTACTCCTGCCCGGCCAGTACCCACCTTGCGCTCGGCTCCAGACATGGGTGCCAGCGCTCCGACGGCATCAGTGCCGACTTGAACTGTGGGCATGCACACAGCCTACACTAAGCGCCTGCTTGCCAGGTGGGTGGGGGTGGGCGCCGGGGCTGTCCGGACGCCGGGCGCCGGGTCTACAGCCCATGCACCCACTGCATCCCGTAGCGCGAGGCCGACACAGGCACAGGGAGGCAGCGGGAGGGCTGCATGTCCCTCCCGCTGTCTGCGCCCTTTCTCGCCTCTCCGCCTGTAACCTTTCCACAGAAAAAAAAACAGGAGGGTTGGGGAACCGCTCACTAACTGACCGCCGGAGGGCACCTGAACGGCCAGCCAGCCACGCACACGCCATGTCAATTAACAGGGCGGAGAGGCCGCATCGGCCAGCAGCACCACAGCGGCTTGGCCCCGCCTTACACGGTTAAAAGGTAGTTAGCCCCATGCCGCGAGCTACGCCGAGCACGGGTATTAGCCGGGTCACCACGCGGATGCAGTGCGGAAGGACAGCTGGGACAGCTCCGCCCCGTCCAGCTCTTTCAACGAGCGTGGACTGGCTCACATGCAGGGGCGCCCAGAGCCGCGTGCGGGTAGGCTTCCATGCGAGGTGCAGGCCTATGCAGGAAACGGGTGACTTCGCCGGGCACCCGTTTGACGCCGGCCGTCAAGTCCCGGAGCAACGCCTGCGATATGAGGCTGCTGTCAGGCACGTAAATGGATGCATGCGGCATGCTCGGGGTAATTGGCAATAGATAGCGGTACAGCTTGCGGTCCAAGTATGCAGCAGCCTTTGGGTTTGTTTGCCTTGATGGCAAGGCTGCGCCCGTGCGGAACAAGCTCAGCAGGTGTGCATGCGTCCGCGGTGTCTCACCGACCCACAATCCCGCTCACCATGGCCGTCAGGGCACCCCCGCAACTGGCTGGGCTGGCTTTTTCCGTCCGCGCGCTGGCGGCAGCAACGGCTGGAGCGGCCCCTCCAGACCTGGCCGCCGCCAGCGCACGGGCCGACCAGAACACACATCGCACCTGATGAAACACATCCTGTGTCGCCTTCCAGGCGTGTAGCAGTGGTACCCACGCGCATGCCCGTAGCCCGGTTGTGCGTACGGCTTGGGGGCACCAAGGTTCCCCAAAAGCAGCCGTTTCGGTGGTTCCCATCACGGGAGGGCTGCCTGTCCCTCCTTTCTCGCCTCTCCGCCTGTAACCATTCCACACACAAAAAGCCGGATGTGGGTCCCATGTGCGTGCAGGGTGCGGCGGATTACGTCGGCGCATCACCTCCAGCTTAACGCACCGCAAACGGCCATGGTCCGGCCCCTCACTCCCCTTCCCTTCCCGTTGCACCCTCAAACCCCATGCTTCCCCTGGGTCCACCTCCCCCATCTCAATTCCTATGGGATCTGCGCACCGAAGGTGCACGACCACCACCGATAGGATTGGGTGGTTGGGCCTAACTCCATTCCATCCCCACCGCGGAAGCGGCACGCCCAGTTCCGCAAAGCCCCAGCCGTTGCCACAGTTCCAGCTGTGTGTGTTTTGCCGTACATCTCCGGGCCGACGCCGGCCTGGGGCGCTAACCGCCCCAACGCGAGACCACCTCAATGCCGCGAGGCGAGGGGTGTGGGGGACCGCTGTCCCCCCTTGCTCAACCCAAGGGACAGCTTGCAGCCTTAATCCTTGCCGCACGGGACCAGCCCCAAGGGACAGCCTGCAGCCTGTGTGTGAGGGAGAGGGGTAACACGCGAAGTTCCGTTACAGAGCCGCGCTGGCTGGTTTAGCTGGCGTGCCCTTGTTTCAAACACAAGAATCGTGGGAACAATAAGAAAGAGGAAGGGAAGGCGCTGCGAGGGTGCAGTACGATGCAGTACATGCACGAATGCCGTAAACGCCGTACGCAGGGTGGGCCGCCTCGTTCGCTGTACACCTCTTGCTCCCAGTACTCTCAATAACCAAGGCGGCAGCCCAGAGCCGATGGCCGCCCCCAAGCCCACGTTTCCACACACGTCCCTATCTCTCCTGACATCGTCGGCGCGACACCCAATCATCACCCATCAGCCTGCCGTACATCGAATCTACCGTACAGCTGATTACGATACCCAAATGCTGCGGCACATGCCGGGATGCTTGCCAATGCGGACACACCCAGTGCCGCTGAACACGGCACCGCCCACAGAACACGGCTCACACAATTCATCAGGCGACAGACGGCTGCGTCGCCATCGTCGATCGAGCTCTCGAGCACCGCTGGCAGCGCGGTGTACGTCCCTATGTACGGCAGCAGTTTGGTCAAACACCCAACCGCCATTGGACGCTGTCAGCCGCCCGGTGGAGGCACGGAAGGGACCCTAGACAAACGCGCCCGCCGCCCCACGGCCGATCGCCACGGGGCACGCGGGGCACACGCCGCGCCGCGCTCAGCACGCTGTTATTCACCCACCGGGGCCGCCGTCGGACCCGCATCGCTGTCAGGCCGCCGCTGCTCAGCACGTGAGTGGGGCCACGCCACGCCACGCCACGCCACGCCACAGATCACCTTCCCCAGCCCCGTGGGGACACCCGGTCGCCTCTCGCGGTCGCGTTCACTCCCGCCGCGGCACCAGGCAGAGACCTCCGCTCCGTCGCACGGCCGCCGCCGCCGCCGCGGCACCGCAGCAAGATCCCCGCGGCGGCGGCCGCGTACTGTGTACGGCACCAGTTCCCAGCGACGTTCCGTCCCCTGGACGGTCCCCTGCTGGGCGGTCCCCAGATGCCGCGCGACCACAAACGGCCACGCCGCGCCCGCGGCTCCTCGAGCCCACCAGCTACCTGGCTCACCTCCCTCCAGCCCCAATACCCTCGCGTCCCACCCGCGCCACCCGTGCGCCGCGCCGCCCCCCGCCTCCCGGGGCCTCAGCGCCGCTGCTGCTCCAGCGACAGGTGGCAGGTCTGCCAGGTGAGGTTGAGCTCGATGTAGCCGCGCTCCGCGTCCTGCAGCGACCACACCTCCTTGATGCGGCCGTTGCGCGCCACGTCCTCCACCGGGATCATCAGCCGCCCCATCAGCGTGTCCTTGTCCTGCGGCGTACGTAAGGTGCGCGTGTATGGGCGGGTGTGCTACGTGTGCGTGACGGAGTGCAGAACACATGTCTGAAAGGTACCGTAGCTGACAAAGGCATCCTGACCGGCAGAGGCAGCCCGTGACCCCCCGTGAGCGTGTGGGTGCATGTGAGGGGGTGGGTGGGGGTTACGAGAGGTCGGCACACAGGTCGCCGCGGCGGGGTAGCGGCAGGGTGTGCGAGGCGGCAGCAGCGCTCTGTCATTAGGCAAGCTGGGGCGGCGTGCCTCGCCTGTTCATCCCGGCGCCACGGAGCGCCCGGAGCAAGGCGTCTGCAACGCGTACCCTGTGCGACGCGCCAAGAGCTCAAGCGCAGTGCGGCGCCGCCACGCGCCCATTCCCCCTTCGGGGTTCCTGCTGCCGCTACTCCGCCTTGCCCCACTCTGCCCGCCGGGCCACTCCTCTCTACCCCCTGCCCCGCCCCCC
>LSYV01000070.1:463709-475814 GCA_001584585.1 Gonium pectorale
CATGAACCCACAACCGCAGGTGACCGCGTCACAGCAGCAGGGGTGTTGAGGGATGCAATTGTACCACGTGTCGTACGGTACGACATGTTATGGGCTCCAGCTCCTCCGCCCGCGGGGGCAGAGGCAGGTGGGGGGATGAAGCCATAAAGTCCTCTGGGGCGGGGTGGCATCCGGGCCGGCCGGCTCTCGGCTCAGGCCGCTGTATCCCCTGGCCGTTTCCCCTAGCTGCTTTGATCACTTCGTAAAAGACGCCGTTTTGCCGAGTGGCCGTCGGACAAAGTCCGCCCGCCAACGACCCAGTTGGGCGCCCTTGGCTACCCCATGGGCCAAGCGTTCGTTACTACTTCCTGACCGCAGGGCAGCCACTACACAAGGCATGTGAGCCAGCAAGGCGCTCTCTAGGCTCACATTCGGAATCGGAAACACATGGCTGGCAGGACCCACGGGCCGTGCATGGGCCCGGCACGCAGTCCTGTCTGGCCGCCCTCACCCGCTCATAGTCTGGGTCCGTGACCCAGGGCTCAAGCAGCGGTAGCGCATCGCGGTACTCTGTCTTCACCAGCAGGCCAGCATCCGGTGCGGCGACCTTGTTGTCCGAATCCACCTCCTCACGAAGAAGGCGATAGCTAGCGGGTTTCGTCAGAGCTGAGAATATGTAGGGGCCGAGCTGCGGGGGTACAAGGGCACGTTGGGCTCGAGGTTGCTGAAATGTAACGCCGGCACGGCCCCGCAGGACCGAGCTCGCGGAATTAGCTTTATGAAAGCCTTTCATACTGCGGTCATGCCACGTTAAGCAGCGGAACGTACCGACAACCCTGCGATGGTGCCGATGCCCGTCGCTATGGAAGCGCCAATGAAAGGCAGGACCATCGTGGCTAGGTATGCTCTCGGCTACTGCTTCCAAGCTTCCAAGGGCCGACCCGCTTCCTGACAGCAATACTGGACTTATCTTTTTTGGGCGTCCATGCTATAGCTATAGAAAAGCTAATAAAGGCTATATGTGAAGTCCCAGTCGGAGCTGCACGCGTGGACTTTGGGCGGGGAACTCCAGGCGGGGCAACCGTCGCTCCGATAACGACCACCGACTTCGGCCGCAACGCACACGTGCGCTCACTTCATAAAAGCGCCATTGTCAAGCGCGTGCCAAAATTGCTGACTTCAAGCGCTGAACGAACTGGATGGGCAGATGTGGCACCGCTGGTTGGGTTTTCGCAGAGTGTGCGGTCTGGATTCTTGTGCTGAGTTCAACAGTCGAGGTTGCGGCAAGCAATACTAAGCGCCTTGGTAATTACGATGCGTCCCCTGCTGGTTTTGCTGGTTCACCTCTGTTCGGGTCGGGCACGTGTCACAGGGCACATATGGACATGCCCTCTTTGGCAGCGGCCACTGTCAACACACCCGACAGTTTCCCCGCTGGCACATCTACGCACGAGCGGCCAAATACCAGCGGCACACTGCCTATCCCTCTTCTCTGACCCCTTAGCCCCCCTCTGCCTCCACCCTCGCTGCCATCCGCTCGGACCCCGCTGCCCGCCAGTCGATCACGCGGCGTCAGCCCCGAATGCCTTCCACGACTCGGGGCTGCTCCTGCCCGGCCTATGGAGCCAGCTGCCTCCGCCCCTGAGGTGGCTACACTGCCTTCGGGCCTGGTGGAGCCGCCTGGCCGTGCAGCGGCTCTGGGCGCCGGGGGCCGCCGGGCTGCCGCCCTCACCAGCCGAAGCGGCGGCCGGCGCGACTGCAGCGGCGGGAGGGGTTGACGGAAAGGGGCCGGGGCTGGCTGGAGACGGCGGGAATGCCCGGCATGGCGGGGTGGGGCCTCTGGATGAGCTGGAACCAGTGCCCTGGGCGGACGGCCGTGGCGGCGACATTCGCGGTGGCGGCGGCGGCGGCGCCTGTTACGACGCTGACTCAGACTGGCATGCGCTGGCAGCACCGGCAGCGCAGAAAGCTGCCCGGAAGCGGCGGCAGCGGGAGCCCCGGAGCACTGGCACCGGCAGCGGCAGCAGTGAGCACAGCGGACGTGGTGGCGGCAGTGAGAGCAATAGCAGCAGCAGCGGGGACGGTGGCGGGGGCGATGCGCCCGCGCTGTCTCGCTGCCCGGTGATTTTCCTGCCCCCCCTGACGGGCTCGGAGCTGGAGGCCAGGCTGGTGGGCAAGTGGGTACAGTGTCAGCAGGAGAGGGGGGCAGGAGAGGGGGCCAGGAGGGAAGGCAGGAGTAGGGACGGGAGGGATGCGAAGGGGGGAGAGTTGGCGGGGCGGCTGGCACCGGGAGTCTGGCGGGGTGGGGTGTGGGGACGCAGTGACAGAAGGTAGCGCAGCGCGTGGGGGCTGGGGGCACGCGACCAACGGGCCTAGGCTCATGCGGCACGCTTGAAGACATGCCCCGCTGCAGCCATGCCCCGCTGTTGGGGTATAGCGGGAACCGACCTCTCCTTCGGCTGTCCGCCCCTGCGCTGCCTGCCCTCCTGCTGCATCTCCCTACACCAATCCCGCCCTTGCCTCCGTCGCGCCCCGCCGCTCCGTCTCTACCGTCCCCCGCTCCCCGCTGCCCGCTCCCCGCTGCCCGCTCCCCGCTGCCCGCTCCCCGCTCCCCGCGCCTCGCGCCCCGCGCCCCCGGCCCCTGTCCCCCCCTCCCGGCCTCCCCTCGCTCCCCCTCCACCCGTTGTATGCGATTCTGCGTCCGCGCCACGACCCGTTTCCCTTCTCCATTCCCTCTCCCCCCGCCCAGGCCCCGCTCCCCCCTGTGGTGGTGTCCCCGCACCTCCCCCGGCTGGTTCAAGCTATGGCCCGTCTTGGAGGTGCTGCTGCCCTGGCAGTTTCCCTGCTTCGCCGACAACATGCGGCTGAGGCCCAATCCCGACACCCACCCGGACACGGACCCGGACGCGGCGGCCGCAGCCGTGCCGCCGCCGGGCGTGGAGACGCAGGTGGGCCTTCCCCCTTCTCCCCTCCACGCCCCCCCCCGTTCCCTCCTCCACTCATCCCTCCCTTACCCCCTAAAGCGTGGCCCTCCCCTGACCCCCTCGCGCCCGTTGTGCTCCGGGCGCCTAATGCGCGCGTGGCAGCGGCGGTGTAGCGGCTGTAGCAAGGCACGCGTCCCGGCGGCATGCGCGCTGGCTGGGCTCCCTGGCCTGATCGCTTGCTCGTGGGTGTGGGCGTGCGTTTGTCCAGTATGCGTGACGGCGTGATATACATCCCAGGTATGCGAACGAGCACTGTGACGAGCATTTGTGTGCGCCCGGCCTGCATGTGGGCCGCAGTGAGCGGTGCCGTGAACGCGCGTAAGTGTGTGTTTTGCCGTCCGGGCGCACGGCAGGTGGGCCCCGCGCTGGACCCCGGCGGTGCGGCGGGCGGGGGAGGGCTGGTGTCGCCGTGGGGCGCGGTGGCGTCGCGGCTGCGGCAGCTGGGCTGGAGCGACGACCTGCTGGACTCGCATGCCTACGACTGGAGGTGCGGGGAAGGGGGCGCGGAATATGGGGGCGGGGGTGAGGAGGCGTTTGGGGCAGGGGTTGGGACCTGCGACTTGGGAGGGCAGGGCTGCGGGGCAGGGGCTGGCAGGGTGGGGACGGAGGGCTGCGCTGGGCTGGGGCGAATGGGGTTGGGAGCTGAGCGGGAGAGGGTTGCGGCTTTGGGGATCACGGGCAGTCCAGCGGCTGTGACGCCTGTGTTCAGTGGTGAGGAGAGGCGCTGGGGAGGTGCTTGGTGGAGAGGAGCTCAACGTCTCGTTGCGTAACCCGCGCAGAGTCACAGCACACGTACCCCGCACTTTCGCGCTTACGCTCGTCGTGCGCGTTGTATCATTTCAACACGTCCCCTGCAGCCCTGGCCGGCTCGTGACGCACAACCCCTCGCCAGCAATGTGGCCGCCACCCCGCCCCATCCTCGCCCCTGCCTGGTGACAAGAGCCCATCCTCGCTCGTCACGAACCTACTTCAGACCCCGCCCACCGCCCACCGACAGTGATCATTCAGCCTTTGCCCACGGACTGAGTAGCTCCCCTCCCCGATGCCCACACCCCACGCCGCTATGCGCCCTCTCCTCCCTTCTCCTCCCGCGGTCCCGCCCGGCAGGCAGAGCCCCCCCGCCTGGTCCCGCCCTGGCGGCAGCTTCCAGCAGCTTCGCGCCCAGATCGAGGCCCGCTCGGCGGCTGCGCGCGGCCCCTGCACGCGGGTGGTGCTGCTGGGCCTGAGCCTGGGCGGCACCTATGCAGCGGCCTTCCTGGGCAGCGGCCTGGTGGACGAGGAATGGAAGGCGAGGCACGTGGAGAGGCTGGTCAGCATCTCGGGTGGGTGGGCGGTAGTCGAGTTGGGGGGCAGGGGGGCGCAGCAAAGCGCCGACTCGCACAGTACAAAGAAGACCATGCGGTAGCCTTGGTGTAGATGCACGCGACCTGCTGTGAGACCGCCACGTCCGCGCGAACGAGCGCACTGGTTTGAGACTGCTGCTGATGCTGCTGGTCTCCGCCACTCCAATGAGATGAGCACAGCTGGGCCAGAGTAGCGCAGTCCGCCGGCTCCCGGCCGCCGGCTTGCGTCGTTGGGCAAAAAGTATGGCCTTTTTGGCGGTTTGGACGATGACGTGGGGACCACAATTCGGCAGAACTGCCGAACGTATGGCCCCATCTGAGTACCCTTCAGGCTTTCCAAGCTGTCCAAGCCGGGGACACCGCTCAGAAGGCGGATTCTACCGAAGCATCGGTGGAGTTTGGCGTGCTGTTTCTTCAGGCCGACCGAAAGCCCGTAGCGGAAGATAACTACCCTGGCGCCCTCCCCCACCCACCCCTTCCCGACGCCACCCGCACCGCACCGCCTCCCCCTGCCCCCCTTCCCCCGCTCTTCCAACCTTCTCCCTGCGTTTCGACTCGCTTCCCACACCTCCCTCGTCGCCCCTGCTCCCCTTCATCCTCCCCCCCCCCCACACACCACCACTACCACACACAGGCGTGTGGGGGGGCACACCCGCCTCCCCCTGGGACGTCATCAGCGGCCGGCTTGAGGGCCTGGAGGCGGTGCTGGACCGGGCGGCGGTGCGGGCGCTGGTGCGCGGCCTGCCCAGCCTGGCCTGGACCTTCCCCGCGCCGCGGCTGTTCGGGGGCGCGGGGGCGCCGCCGCCCGTTATCAACGCAGCCACGGGGCGGGCCTACGGCGCGGAGCAGCTGGGGCAGGCGCTGCGGGACGCCGGCGCGGCGGACGTGGGTGCATGGGCCGGCCGGCCGGCGGGCTGGGGCTGGCCGGGAGGGCGAGGGTTTGGGTTCTGGGGAGAGGAAGGGCCATTAGGACAAGGTGTTGGCGCTGGCGGGACTGGCGGGCGGGTGGGAGGTGCGGGGTGGGGTGGGAGGCGTGGGCCCGATGACCTTTGCAGCACCTTTGAATACTGGAATGAGAACCCGCTTGCTTCCGCATGCCGCTTCCAAGTCGGCTGAGGGCACTGACCACGCACCCCCACCGGATTCGAGCTCCCCAGGCGGCGGCGTTCTGGGAGGCCGCCCTGCCGTACAGCTTCATCTCGGCCCCCAACGTCTCCACGCACTGCTTCTACAGCTACGGCCTGCCCTCCGTCCTGAGCATCACGTACGGCACGTACGACTTCTCCGACGCACATCCCGCCGTACAGTACGGCGACGGCGACGTGACGGTGCCGTACGCCAGTCTCGCGGCTTGCCGCACGTGGGCCACCGTGCAGTCGGCTCCCGTGAGGTCGTACAGCTACTACGGTGTCGTACACGCGCAGCTGACGGGGGTTGCGGAGGCGCTGCAGGACATTGTGGATGCGGTGGCGGGGTTGGCGGGCTGAACAGACGCCTGGTGCTGGGCTGGGAATTCTTGACATAGCATTGCCGGTAGGGGCACATTCGCCCGACGCGCTGGACGCGCTAGCGCAGGGGTCCGGTGTCGCCGTCAGCTGCTGTGGTCTCCACATCGGGCCCCGGGTGCGGCATCCGGCCGTAGAAGGGACTGCGCGGCCCGACTGAATGACGGTTACTGTTGTCTTCCATTGCCCTCTCGGTCCCCTGCCTTTTAACACTGCCCATGGTACTTTGGAGCCACTGCCATCATTTGGCGCTGCAGTCTGCGTCCAACCCGTATGCTGTGACTGCAATGATGGGATTAAGTATTATACGTGGCGGTACGGCAGTACTGCGGTACGGCGTGTTGGATGCCGGGCCTTGGGGCGCATACCCACACAGCCGACCGGCGATCGCTGTGCTGTCGGCTGTGTGGGTGTTGCAAGGAAGGCCCGCCCCCGCCGCCCGGACGGCGCTCCCACCGTGTCCGGAGTCAACTTCAAACCGGGTCGGCCTCAAAAAGCGGGCCGGGATGCAACACACACGACATTCGCGTCGGCGATGTGGCGGCCGCCTGCCAGGGGTGCACACGGCGGGGATTGGCGCGGGCGGCATGCCATGAACCTGTGCGCGCTGGCAGGTGGCACACACACACCGCCGACGCGGCCCTCGTATGACGTCGTGAAGCAAGTTTGTTGCACCCCCTGGTATATGTATACTATGTCGTGTGTAATACTGCTGCCGTAGTTACATGTATCATACTCCCTACTGCGATGCTCTTCCTGTTCCGCACTGGCGCACGGTGGCGGGCTGTTGAGACGCGCGGGTGGTGCATGTTGCCCCCCCCCCCCACCCTTGTGGCCGTGCCGTGCGGACACGCGGCGGCGGCCGCAGACGGTGCACTCTGACGGCGGCGTCTGAGCGGGCCTTGCGTGTTGCGTCGCGTCCGACACACACACACACACACCGGGTCGGGTGCCCCTCTCGCCGCGCGGGCAGGTGTGCGGGGACGGGCGCATACCCGCGTGCGCTCCACGTGCGCGCACGTCCCCACCCCCTCGTCACGTATGTGTCGGCGTCTTGGCCTTCTGCCCATTGGTGCGCTGAGCAGCGGAGAGACTAGCCGTGCGTTGTACCACTCCGAGTTGCCTCTCCCCTCGCGGCTGCATGTGGGATGCAGTCGCCAGCCGTCGGGCTAGGCCACATTTGGTCATATCTTGGTGTCATCTGGAGAGGAAGCTGGGCTGCAACAATTGATTCGGGGCTGTAACAGTCGGTCCTCCGCGGCGGTCATCGTTGGCACTTTGCTGCCCCTGTCCCTGCCCCAGGCACACACCGACACACGCGTGTTCGGGTTTGTGTTGATTGGCGGCTGGGTTGCCCCTGGCGGCCCTGGACGCCTGGAGGGATGCGCAACGGCAGCTCTTGGCGGCAGCGGCGTCCTGCGGCTGACTGGGCTGGTGGCGGCGGGCTGGCCCTTGGCTGGGCTGGCCGGCGGCGGGAGAGAAGGCGGAGGAAGCAGCAGGGAAGGCGGGGCTCCTTGGTGCGAAGCAGCAGCATCACGAGGGCACCCTTGAGGGCACCAACCCTCACCTACCTTGGCACCCTAGAAAAACAAACCACCTCCCTTTTGCTGTCCCCCGCTACCGTGAGTAGAAGTGCCAGGTGACCTGTGCCGGGGAGGCCCTCCAACTCCCCGCCCAAGAAGGATATCCGTGAGTGGCAGACCTGGAAGACTATCTCCCCAGGTGTTTGAGCAGCGGCACTCACGAAACCTTACGTGCCACGCAAATGCAGGGAGTGTATGTACGGCATGCAGGGGAGCGATTGTTCATGCCCCAGCTTAAACAGCAGTATCATGTTCGCGAGCAAAGCGAGGAGAATACCTTTTAATCGGCTCCACGGCAACGAGTTCACGCTCCGTATCCATGCCTAGGGAGTAACATGCGCCGAACATAGCCGGCTATTTCCATGGCAGCAGCGGAGCAAGATAAAGGTGCTGCTTGTGCTGCGCTACCTGCCGGCATTGCAGCTTCGTGCCGACGACCCAAGCTCCCTCGCTCTTGTCTTGCCTGGCTGCAGTCGTCGTCATCTTTCGTGCAACGGGGGGCGCTCCAATCCTACAGCAGAGCAAAGTCAAGGTGGGGCCCATCGTGCGCGCCCATGGGTCGGCGCTCGTGTGCGGTGAGCTCAAGGTCACCCCTCTGGCCCCTACAGGTGTCTCTGGATTCCAAGTTCTCCAAGCTGGTCCTGTTCCTACGGAAGCAACTTAAGACCGACACCGTGGTAAGCGGGAGCGGGGCAAGGGTGTCGGGGGTAGGGGGTTGGCGCAGCCACTCTTGGCAGGTGTCGGTTTGCCCGTGCTCGTTGCTGTCGCGCCGCCTCGTGGACTCCCGGAAAAGCTATGCCTGTGATGCACCAGGACGACCACTAATGACGCGGATAGGAGATGGCGGGCAGGAGAGCCATGCGCCCCCGGGCTTCTCTACTGAAAATGCCTTCCAAACCCACTGCCCCCCAGCAGCCTCACGCTTGCAGGCCTGAAGAGCCTTAAGGGCCCTGCCCCAGCTTCGACGATACCCGTACCTTTTCCCCGCCCCCTCTCCCCGCTCCGCCCCCCCCCCCCTTCGCGCAGTTCGTGTACCTGCGAGAGGCCTTCATCCCCTGCCTGGACGACGAGGTGTCCGTTCTGACGCAGGTGGGGTGCCGTACACACCGTCAGAGGGGGGCGTGGATGACTGGCCCGGCTCCGCCGCGCATGTAGTCTGCTCGCCCGCCGACCGCCGTCTCCTGTCAAGAGGACGCAGCCACCCCAGCTGTCCACCACAACGCCATGCGCCAGCCCCAAAGATCGCGGCCGCCTCCACCCATCCCTGATCATAAGCATGATACACCGTACTGTTCTGCATGACGAGGCGGCCTGCGCCCCGAGCTCCGTCTGGCAATAGTGCTAAATCTTGGCCTCCTGCTGGTTCGCTGCCTGTGCGTACGGCAGGCGTACGGTGTGGACGGCAAGCTGCACGTGAGCTACGCCATGACGCCGGCGTGGGGCTGAGGGCCGCGGCGCCGCACCCCCCGGGCTGCGTTGTTTTTCATAATGTGATTGCACAACCATAAGGAAGAGGAACGCCGGCCTGGGCGGCGCTGACGTGTAGACGGGGTGTGCATCCCTCATGTCCCGACCGCCCCGCGGGTCGGCAGCGCCTCGCGGGGTCCCGTGACCCCCGGGGGGTTCAGGCGCGGCTGGTGCGGCTGTGCCCTGCCGCGGCCACCCACCGGGAGGCTTGGACCGGGCGCGCGCCCTGCGACTGATCCGGAACACGGGACTGCGGCGCACGGCCCAAGGGGCAGCGGTTTTCCTGACCGCAGACCCATAGGTCGATAGGTGCCACTCCGTCCACTCCTCCGCACCGCCGTTGAAGTGTCGCCTGTGCGGAGCCCGCCCGTGACAGCGGCCTGTCCGGTCCCGGCTGCACCGGTCCGTGGGCGCCGCGGAAGTGGGGGCAGTAAAGGATCAGCCGGCCCCCGCCCCGCGGGGCGTTTGGGCGGTGGCTCGTTGTGGGCCCGAGGACCGCGGCGGTCTAGTTGGCGACTGTGCCATACGCCGGACGGCTGGCAGGGCGCCGTCCGTTCTGCGCCTTTGTGTGTACCGGTACGTGAAATCCGCAGAGAAAGAGACAGAGAGAGGGGGTGCCCGCCTCTACGGCCATACACGCCCGAAGGCGCGACGTTTCCAGTAGGGCGGGCGGGTACATGTCAAGGCATGTGACGCGAGGCGCTGTCGGTTGTCGGTTGTGGCCTCAGTATGACGGCCTGCTGGGGACGTGGGGAGGGGCGCGGCTACAGCCGCTGTACTGCTCGCCGAGGCGCCGCCCCGGCGATTGGCAGGGCGGGAGCCGGGCCGGAACCGGGCATGAAGGATTGGCGGGAGCCGGGCAGGAGCCAATGCGCCAGCAGCAGCGGCAGCGGCCGTGTGTGCGGCGTGCAGCCCGCCTGCCGCGCTGGACTCGCTGCCCGCCGCGTCCTTCCAGGTCTTCTGTTTGGGGGCGCTGCCCACCCGCGGGGTGTGTGCGTCTGTGCGCGTGGGGCGAATGGCACCTGGCGCGTGAGTGTGTGGCCAAGCGAGCCCCCCACACGCAGCCAGTCCGGAAGGCGCCTGCGCGCTGCTGGGCTGGGCTGGGCTGGTACGCGTCTTGCCGGCCCCAGGGGGCTCAGTGAGCGGGCCGCAGCAGCCCTGCACTTGACAGCCATACACGTATCCGGGCACGCGCGTGATCAGACCACATCAGCGCTCTCCGGTTTTTTTTAAATCAAAATTATAATTTTTGCGCTCTCCGGCAAAACCAAGCGAATACTTAATGTCAGAATCATGTTTCGTGCGGCATTTGGACGCTTCCGAGCTGCCCCCGACGGAGCTGCGGCACGAGCGCACGCGGGCGAAATTGCGCAACCGCATACACCACATTGTACGCGTCCACTCCCCATCGCACTCCTGCCTTAAGCGCATCCCTCTTCCACGCCCAAGATACGGCGACCTGCAAACGCACAGCGGGCATCCTGCGAGCAAGCGTCCCAAGCGCCTAGAACACGCGGCCGACCCCGTGCGTCGACCGCCGCTCTTCCCCACCGCCGTGCCGCCGGGGAGACGCCCCCCCCCTGCGAAGCAGTGACAGCCATCCCAGCCATCCCGACCTGGCCTGGCCAGGCAGCACCCCCGCTCTTGCGCCCGCTTTCGCCCTCCTCCCGCTATCACGTAAACAACAAGACACGACCCAAACCTACAGCCCCGCACACAACGCCCGCACTCAAGACCCATCCAGCAACGCTGCCGCCTCCACCACCACCACCAAATCGAAGGATCCTCCGCAGTCGGCATACGCGCCCCCCAAACCACACACGCACACACACACACACACACACACACACACACACAGTGTCCCACCCCCACGCCCTCACCGCACCTGGCCCCAGCCGCGCCCCGCCCCCGCCCCCGCCCCGCGCCCGCCCTGCGTCGCACCGGCGCCCGCCCCACTCGTGAAGAAGCTCGCAGGCCGCTTCCGCCCGCCGCCGCCGCCACCCGCCGCCCCCGCCTGCGTGACGCCGCCGCCGGCGCCGGCGGCGGTCTGCGTGACCGTGCCCAGTGTGCCGCCGCCGCCGGCGAAGGCGGCGCCGGCGGCGGCGTGGGCCCTGGCGGCCGAGGGCATCATGGACGGGCCCGGTAAGTCGTCCTCGTCATCGCTGGTGAGGGTGATGACGTCCTCCGCGGCACCGCGGCCGGCAGCGGCGGCGGCGGCGGCGGCTGCCCCGCGGGGCTGCGAGCGGCCTCCGGGCGCCGGTGACGGAGCGGCCAGGGCTGCGGCTGCTGCTGCGGGGTAGGACGTAGGGATAAGGTGCAGGCGGGGGTGGGGGGGAAGAGGGTGAGGGCGCGGAAAGCGCGGTCAGGGGCGGGGGGGGGGCGGCGCGGCGGGGCGCAGTGGTGGGGCTGGTACCGAACCCCGCGTCCGACGCGCCACTGCCGGGCTGCAGAGTGCAAATGAGGCAGCCAGCAGGTCCGAGGTGAGCTCAAGGATTTTAGGTTTTTTCAGGGTTCCTTTCTGGGTGGGATGAGGTTCCCCGCACGGCCCGCGAGCGGAAGCCCATGCGAAGGCGCCGACAGCATACGACATGCGGCGGGTGCCAGATTCCAGGTTCCAGGTTCCAGGCCCCAGGTTCCAGGTTCCAGGCAGCAACCATGCCCCCCCCCGCCCCTGCCATCGTCACTCCGCCGCACCTGCCCCCCGGCCGCGGCCCCGGCCGGTGGTCGCCGGCGCCGGCGCGGCCCCGCGGCCCGCGGCCCGCCCTCGCGTGGCCTTGGGCTTGGGCGCCTCCTCCTCCTCCTCCTCGTCCATGTCCTCGTCCGAGTCGTCGTCCGAGTCCTCCACCACGTCCTCCTCCTCGCTCGACTCTGCAGAGGGGCGCAGGGGACCGCAGGGGACTAGCCGAGCGGTGTCGCAGCGCAGGTTCTCGACAGCAGGGTGACAGGGCGTAGCTGGGTCGGGCCGGACCGGTAGGTGGGGTGAGGACCAGGGTAGCAAGCGACGGGCCCCGGGAACATTCGGGCAGGGGCTGGGCAGGTTGCGAGTTGAAGGCGTGGGGACCAAAGCAGAGCGCGTGTGTCGTGGCACTGGTGGGGGTATTATTTGATCTGGCAGGTTGGACAGGTTCGGGTCCGGGTGTAATGCGGCGCAAGTCGTTGGGCGATTGGACGGCTCGTTTTCGTAGGGAAGCAACGGCCACCCGTCGGCCGCTCCTCGTGCGCCCTGCAGACGCGTCCAACAGCG
>LSYV01000071.1:24244-79110 GCA_001584585.1 Gonium pectorale
TTGCGAAGGTTAAAGGGGGTTGGACGAATGCCGAGGACCAAGTACTGAGGAGGTGAGCGGGGCGGGGTAATGTCGTGGGCATACACACGGGGAAGGATGCGTCGTATGCGTCGTTCCATTTCAACACACGGGGAAGGATGAAAAGCAGGCACCCGCTGCTGTACCGCAACGAGACATCACCATGCAAGACTTGCGGAGGGATCAGCTGTTCACATAACGGTTAGCAAAATTACGCTTCGCGGTTTTTGCTTGGCTGTCAACGCCATGGCACCACAGGCTTGTCGACGAGTACGGCGAAGGGAACTGGAGCGTCATCGCACGGCAGTTGAATACTGCTCTCGGCAAGCCGGCGGACTCGGGGAGGATCGGCAAGCAGTGCCGGGAGCGTTACAACCACCACCTACGGCCGGACATTAAGAAGGTGCGCACCAGTGCAGGGATCTTGACAGTGGCATCACAGTAATGAGTTCGGTTCGGTAGAGCACTTCCGGGTTGCTTATCAAAATCGGGCGTGATGCGCTCTGCAGGACGCGTGGACGGATGAGGAGGAGACGTTGCTGGTTGCTGCTCACCTGCGCTTTGGTAACCGCTGGTCTGACATTGCCAAGGTCATCCAGGGCCGCACGGAGAACGCCGTTAAAAACCACTGTAAGTGACTCCTCGTGGTGCTTGCCACCAAACGGGCGCTTTCTGTTGTTGCTGTGAGCTGTTGGCCTAGATTCGAGCGGGCGTAGGCATGTGCTTCCTCGCGTTCGATTCCTATGTACACCCGGCTCCGTTGCTCCTACGTACACCCGGCGCCGTTGCTGGCAGCTGAAGCCGTGCTCAACATTCCTCTACGCCTGCAGGGAACGCCACGCTGCGGCGCAAGGACGGCGACAAGTGCGGGTCGCGGGGCGGGTCGGTGCCCCAGTCCTGCGTACTTAAGGACTACATGATCCGCATCTCGCTGCTCCCGGGCGCTGCGGCACTGCAGGGGCACGGTGCCGCTGCTGTGCCGCTGCATCCGGTGGAGGCGAAGCAGGCGGCTCCGCCGCCGCTGCCCATCCTGCTCAGGGACCACGGCCCCGCGGAAGACTTTCTGCGGGAGCACTCTGCAGGCGCCAGCGAGGAACAGCTCGTGCCGAGAGCAGCGCCCGGAGAAGCGAAGCCGCCGGCGCCGCACCGCGCTCCCTCTCCGTCCTCGTCTAGCAGCACGCACGATCTGCCGCACGCCCCGGTCGTAGCCCCGGGGTCAGCGCTGCCCTCTTTGCAGCCCTCCGCCGCGGGCGCGCGCAAGCGGCCGCGCATCATCACCTTCGCTGCAGTGCCCAACATGCGCCCGCGGCTCGCTGCCACCGCTCAGCCGCACGCTGGGCCGCTGCGACCCGCAGCCCCTGCCGGGCTTCCGCCGCACCGCACAGGCGTTCCGGCCGCTGATGGCCCAGACGCGCCGACCTCAAGCTTTGAGCAGGGTCGGAGCGGCTACCACAGCCACGCCAAGTTCGGTTGGGCCTCTGACAGCGCAGAGGAGAGCTTGCACGCCAGTCCCGTTTCGGAGCGCTTCGAGCGCTTCAATGACGAGGACGGGGTGGACGTGGACGCGGCCGCGGGCGTGAGCGAGTTCCAGGCGGCGGAGATCATGCTCGCGCTCAAAAGCATTGCTGGTGCGCTCTGAATGAGGCGTTCGCGCTGTCGGCTGCGCAGCATGCCGACAATCAAGACCCGCTGATTTGCAGGGGGACGCAGTTTAGCCATTCTCGACTGGGGCTGACCGCGTGCAGGGATAAAACCGATGTATCGACGCATGCCTGTGAATTCCCTCACAGCGCGCAGTGCTATGATGATATGTGCGCCGAGTCACCAATTCTTTAGTCTTTTGAATGCGTCGTTTGTGCACTTGTCCCATCGTCGTCATGTAGCTTGGGTGTACTGAGTAGTAGCGAGCAGACTCATCCTGGACGTGCCCTATGACTTGTCACAAGGCGCACTGCCAGCTCCCGGGCGCCCTCCCAGCCGAGGGTCCTCACATGCGCAAGCTGTCTAAAGCATCCCCGACGGGCATAGTGCAGCCCAAAGATGGGTGTCACGAACGAACATGTTGGGTGCGGCCACGCGGCCATTGCTGCGATTTGAGGGCAAGAATGTTGAATAGGCGCGTTTGGTTCGCAACGCCGGTCCGGTGCAGAGGGGTGTACTTTAGGAGGGGCTTCGGTCGAGGTGCGTATTGTGGCTGGCGCGTATGCATATAAAGGGCCTTGCCCTTGAGTGGCCCTTACGGTCTCCCAAGGGCAATGCGTGGCGGCGAGTCGCTTTGACACGTGGCGAGGCTGTGTCTGGATGTCGGTTGGATGCGTGGTGAAGCGCGCCCGGCAGCGTCCAGTGCGGGGTTGAGGCCGGAGAAGTACTATTGAGAGGTACACAGCGGAAACACAGTGGTCGCGTCTAGTCCTCGGATGCTGACCTTGACGCGGGCATATCTGCGGAGCGCAACATATCGAGGTGAACCTGGTGCAAGGCGGCCGGAGCATTCGGCCCCTGCACGTGCGCACGACTTCGCACGGAACGTGCCCAAGAGCGGGGCGCAGCAGTGTCGTGTCATTAATTAGGATCAGGCACCGGGTGGGGGGGCACGCGGCATCAGGGATGCAGCATTCGTGGCTGTGCCCGTGATGGGTTCTTTTCTTGTGTCCATGAATTTTTTTGTATGTGTAGCGCGCCTCCAATTGAGCTGTTCTGCCCAGTAACCAAGATTTGGTTTGCCTGGCGACTTGTACCTTTGCTGTAGCTCGTGTGCGCGCCCTCATG
This sequence comes from Gonium pectorale, assembly GCA_001584585.1. Lineage (NCBI taxonomy): Eukaryota > Viridiplantae > Chlorophyta > Chlorophyceae > Chlamydomonadales > Volvocaceae > Gonium > Gonium pectorale. Next base: position 27,032 of record LSYV01000071.1, read on the forward strand.
AGTGTTTTGTGGAGCTCGCTGTTTGCCTAGCTAACTTGAGGCTATGATGACCCTTCGGCGTGACGTAGTGCATGGGCTGCGCTTTAGAAGTGCGTATCTTGAGTGTAGGCCTGATCTCTTTACCTTGTTTACCTCGTTACACGTTTGCTTGCATAGGATAGGTCACATATTCTTTTGCTGTGTTGGTGCTGTGTAAGATTGTTCAGTGGTGGTGTGCGCCGCCGCAATGGGATGCGTCTCCTGCAGTAAGTGATTTGCAGGACTGAGATGTGAAGGATGTGCTTCTTCTGTTAAACAGCTGCATGCTGGGGCTAAATAGGAATGTAATGTAATGGCACGGCTTTGGAGAATACTACGTAGCATGACTACGATTTGAGTGGGTTTTAGTCAGAAATCTGACTCCCACTCATCGTACTAACAGAGAACGAAATGCTGCGAGGCGAACACTGATCGCGGTATGCGACCTGACACCTGATCAAGAACGCCCTATTGCATAGACAGATTGCCAACAACTTCAGCTCCTTGATAAGCCTACTGGCAACATCGCGCCTTCGGGTTTGCATGCCCATTGAGCTGGGCTCCCCTTAACAGCTCCTAAATGCAAGCCCAGACGAAGGTCCGATACGCGGCAGGTCGGAATCTGGTCGCCGAGCTTCCCAAATCGAGGCAAGCACGCGAGGCCTTCCCTATGGTTACATGTTGACTGCGGACCATTGCTGGGGACGGAAGAACGCGTGTCGAACCCTTTGCCGCACTGCCGCTTTTGCATCACACTACGTTCTCCGGTACGCGCCCGAGACATCAACGACGCCGGCAACATACATAGGAGCAGGGAAGCCCGAGTTTTCACCGGCCACAAGCAACGGTAATACGGCCTGCGCTTCCATTCCCAGGCGTTTGGCAGCGTGTGTGCCTCCGGGTGTCCACGATGTAAACGCACCCGTGTCACCACCTGCATGTGCCGGCCGTCTGGTCGAATTGGCAATGGTTGCTTACTCGTCGAAACCGGCAAAGCATACACCAGCAGTTCCGTCGGTAACCAAGCAACGAATACCATAGGTATTGGCTTGACAATGCCTACTAAATGACAGCCCTCCGCTAAGAAGGCCGCCAGGCGTGGCCAAACACGCAACTGATGGGCGCCGACCTGCTGCCCCGCAAGCCGCGACCCACCCAGGCAGCCGTACCACGCCATGGGCATTCCGGCAACTGCGGCCCACATTTCACCGCGCACAATATGAATTCAAGCAAGGGAAATAAACAAGTCTGCCATCCTGCTCGAGGGAAGGGCAAGCACCCTCCAAACCTCGTTTGTCCGTGGTCAAAGTCAAGGCAATGCGGAAAAAAGCCTGCCTCTGGGGCCTAAACAATGATTGTGCTTCATACATGCAAAGTCATCCAGCGGTAACAGTGCCTCCCATGAACCCAGCTATCTGAAAGCTCATCAGGGAAGCGAAGAGCCCTCACTTCGACTGTGCGCCTACTCCTCGGCAGGCGCCGTTGCCTGCTGTTCGGCGGACTTTGGCCTCTTGCGCGCCTCCGCTGCCTCGCGGGCGCTGTCCCGCCGCTCCCGCTTGGTCCCCTTGTATTTTGAGAGCCCCAGCGTGTCCATGTTCTGCTTGGGCATGTAGATGCGGCCCACTTTGCCGTCCAGCAAGTCCGACGACACGTTCTTTTGCTGCGGGGACATGAACCGTCGGGAATGGGATAGGTAAGAGCCGTTGCTGGAGCTGAGCTGCAATACAGGCTGCGTGTGCAAGGGAAGTCAGCTCTGGATCGCGTGGGCAGTGGTGCGGCGCGTGGAGGGCGTGGGGAGAGACGGGTCGGTCCCACACCCAGAGCCTGTGCAGCAGGGACAGCAGCAACCTTGCGGCTGCCGTCCACGCCAGTGCCGAAAGCCGCGAAACCCGCTCGTCAGCGCAGGACCCTTCGCACCTTTTTCTTGCCCAGCTTGGGCTGCCGCATAGCCTCCTGCTGCATGTCGCTGGGGGGGAGTCGGTAGCGCCGCACGCTCAGGCCCATGTGGGGACCCATCTCCGTCAGCACCACCCGCGGTATCCGTGTGCCGCTTTTCTTGAAGCGGATCGCGTACTGCCGCAGCTGCAGCCGTGTGTCGTCCACGGCCACTGCGCGGGGAGAGGAGATAGCCAAGAGGGTGAGAGTTGACGAGTCGCGGGCACCTATGAAGGTACCGGAAGGGACAGCTGGCCGAGCGTCGAGGCCGATACATGCGGGACAGAGAGGTCTGCTAGGCAGCTTAGTGCGCCCGTTCCTGCAACCAAGGAAAGCATCGCTCGGACTTGGGTCCGACAACCTACAAGAGTGCTCACCGCCTCCACCATGTCGTCCGGATCCAGACGGGTGCAGCCACAGCCCGCGTATCCTCACGCTCCAGCGCATCCCTCACACGAGCGTAGCAGCTCCACGGGTTCATTCCACTGCACGCTCCTCTCCCCCCAACACACACACACACACACGCGCCCGTCTCCTCCGAAACCGGACTTGAGCCCACGCCTCGGCTCCGCTCGCCCCTGTGGCCCTAGCTTCGCAGCGATGCGAGTCCTACGCAAGCTCTTTCCTACGCACCCTGAACCGCCGCGCCCCGTTGCTGCCCTTACCAACACCTCACCCGCCATGACCACTCGGTCGATGCCCGCCAGGTTAATGCGATCCACCTGCTCGCCCCGGAAGAAGTCCAGCAGCAGGGACTTGGCTAACGCCAGCGCGGGCACGCTTTCGAACTTCTCCCCCACAAAGATGATGCAGGGCTACAGCAGGCTCAGCACAGCGGAACGCAGAAGGTGGAATCAGGCGCATGGCTGCTGTGCGCACGCAGGTAACGTTGGCAGGCATGTGCCCGTGGGTGGCAGTGCTCGACGCAGATCCCCGAGCCCAACATGCCCCGCTCTTGGGGGCCTGAGTCAAGCGCGCCGCCCCCAAAGTGCCTTTCCCTTCTCCCCGCTAAACCCGAGGTAAATGGGCAGCTCCTGCGGGTCTCACGGGCGCACCTTGTTGCCCATCTGCGCCGCCGTCCCGGCGGCCCCGAAGTCCTTGATGGCCTTGAAGTCGTCCACGCCTAGCTCCAGCGCGTCATACAACCGGAAGTCAAACATGCGCCCAAGCACGAGATTGTGGGGGCGCTTCTTCGAGTGGCTGCCCAGCACGAAGAGCGGGCAGTTGCTGCGATTGCAGTAGAACTCCAGGCTGGTCTCGCCGCCCGTCTCAAAGGGCCGCACATTCTCATTCTTGCGCGTGAACTTCTGGCCCTCAAGCTGGACGGAGAAGTGCATGCGTTAGTAGAGTGACTCCTGCCAGCGCCAAGCCGGTGACCGCGCGCCGACTACCCACCCGTTTCAGCTGGAAGAGGTCTGTGAGGACGTCCTTTATGACTTGGCTCGTCTGGTTCCCATAGAGAAACAATGCGCGCTTGGCATCTTCAATCTGCGCACACGGTCCCGAAAGCGTACTTTAATCACCCGTGGCGCCGATGCATGCACACTTTGTAGCTCCGGTGATACAGATGCATGGCTATCGGCTGTGCCCGTCCCGGTCAATGCTTGGCGGCGGCGGCGGGCAATGAAGTGCGTGCTCGATAAGCGCTCAGTAACGTCAGCATATTGCGTTCAGCGGGCGCGAGCCCTCGCACAAGAGGTGTCAGAAAGTTAGGCTGCGTTCATCATAGCGCCGAGCGTGCGTGCGTGTATGCAGCGACTGTGTTCGTGCTCAACCCACATGCACAACCAGAGATGCTCACCGCTTTCGGTGCCCTTGCTTCTAGGTATCGCTTTCCCCGCCGCGTCTTAGCCTTAACCAGCTTTGTTTGCCCGGGCACAAGAGGCTGTGCGTCCTCCATATTTACCGCATGCATTGCTAGGCGAACATCTACAACGAGTGGAAAATTAGGCGGCAGGCGAGTTCATATAGCAAGAGCCGTACACGGTTTCGGAGAGCCTGTCACAAGAAGAACCTTGCTCAAGGTGAATGCTCCTGACCGGGACCCCATAAGAGGAACAAGGAAACGGGCTAAACTATATATAATTGGCGTGGAAAAGACCTCGAGGACGTGTGGCGCTTACTAGACATGCTTCTTCTTCGTGGTTTACACCCTAACCCAAAACCACGGGGGCATGTTCGTTCTGGTGTTTCCGTGAGTAGTGGCTCGTTTAGACCCTTCAACTGCTGCCGGGGTGACCACCACATACCAACCACGCACGGCTTCTCCAAGCGCAGCGCATCTGCCCGGCCGGCTGCCGTGCCGGACATCGGGGTTGCGTCTGAAGCCATGCCAGAGACGGAGCTTGAGAAAGCGGCGCAGCGGGTGCGTCAGCTGGAGCAGGAGGCGTTGGATATGCATGAGCTGGCGCAGCGGCTCAACAAGGAGGGCCGCTTCCAAGGTTGGGCGCTGGTTGGGAGGCCTGGGGCCACGTGGGGTACATAATCTAGTATGCAGGCGCAAGGACGAGTCATACTGGTTTGCGTTTGGCGAGCTTGGCGGCTGACAGCCGGATGAACCCGGTGATCAAAATGGTTGACCCGTGCTCAGACTTCACAAAGCAAACAAGCAACAAACACAAGCAGGAAATGGGACCTAATCACTGTTGTACAGGCCTCGACATACCTGCACGTGTTCCATTCGTTACTCTGCATTGCACGCTGCGCAGAGGCACAGGCCGCCTACTCCGCTATGCACCGGCTCGAAGATGAGGCCTCGGCGCTGGCGGCCAAAGTCGGCTGCGTTGCCTGCGTACTTGGGGAACCTGGGCAGGTGCGGCTTCGGGCTGCGGGTTGACTGAGGCGCTGGCCGTCCCACACTGAGGGGGCTACACGTTTCCATAGAGGCCGTTCTTGCGCGACGCACAATACCGTTATTGGGCGGAGAGGTAACCGCATTGCTCGTTTGAGGTCACCTCTCTGCCGTCCCTGCTTTCCCATAGAGCTCCGACGACCAGCCCTCCTTGTGCAACCTCGACCCGGCAACCCTGTTGCCCTACCGGAGCCTGCACCCCGCTCGTAAGTGGCCACCGCGCGACGCCCCTCTCCTGGCTCGGCGCAGCGTGGGCGCCGTGGAGGGCAGCGCGCTGGCTGACGCGGCAGCCATGGGTGTGCACTGGGTGTACGACCTGGAGACGCTCCGCAGGCTGGAGGTAGAGCGCAGGGTGAGGAGGAGTGGAGGGCAGGCGGCGGTAGCAAACCACCGCAACAGGACGAATGTATACACACGGTGCCACCCCCTCCACGCGTTCGCATTAAGTTTGTTCACGGGTGACAAGGGCCCACGCATGCATTTCGGGCGTCGCAAGGTGTGGCTTGCGTGGCCATTTGCATGCCTTCTGTTGCGCCCCCAGCTCACGAGCGTTAGCAGCGCAGCTACCCCTCTTTCCTGCCCGGCAGGCCGCCTCTGCCACCTCGCCGTCCACAGACTGCCCCGCCTCCACCGCCGCCAGCGAGGGCAGCGGCAGCGGCAGCTCGCACCCCTACGACTTCGGGCTGGAGTTCATGGACCCGCCCCGCAGTCCCTTCTACGCCTACCCGAGCGGCCGCAACTCGCCGTACGGGGAGCAGACGCTGGTGCTGCTCCGCAGCCTCGCGGAGTGCAGGGGCCTGGAGGCCGAGCACTATGCAGAGCTCTTCGCTGGAATGTTCGGGCCGGGCTTCGAGGGCTATAGGGACGTGTCCACGAAGGTGCGGGGCGGGCCCAGGGGATGTGCCTGTTGGGTCAGGAAGTCTGCGACTGATTTTGCAGCAGAAGACTTATGTTCTTGGGCACCACACATAGCGATGCGCGCTAGAAATTCGTGTCTCTAGGTTCGTCTCCGCCCGCCTTGGTAGGGTCCGTACGCTCATGCAGCCTCATTGCAAAAGCGTTTCCGAATTCCGATGCATCATGGAGCAACAGCGTCGCTGCCTTTATGCCCTCCTTCATTTTCACGTTGGTCGTTCGCTCTTCTCCCTTTTCCCTAACACGTCCAGGGCTTCCTCCGAAACTACGGTCGCGCCATGCCGCCGCCGCTTTCGGGGGCGAACGACGCCCAGGCCAACTGCATAGCGCGTCTCGCACCGCTTGTGGCCGCGTTCGGCTCGCCCAGCACGGCAGACCCTAGCCGAGGTGCAACCGCTTCCGGCAGCTTCTCGGGACCCGCTTTGGCGCGGTCTGCATCGTCTGCGGGCGAGAGGGAAGGCGCGGGCACGGAAGCCCAAACCAGCGACCTGCTCTGCTGTGTTGAGCTGGCGACGCGCGTGACCCAAAACACGGTGAGTAAAAACCCACGAGCGTTGGGACGACTCCGGATCATTCGCGAAAGTCTCAGGCTTGCTATTCATGCTGGTCCACGGCCTTGGCTTGCGGTCACAGGACGCTGCCGTCGCGTGGGCGTGCGTGGGCGCGGCGGTGCTGGAGCTGATCGTCCTGGGAGCCACTGCGGAGGCGGCGGTGCGGGAGGTCATTAGGGACCTGGAGTCGCCAGAAGGTACGCGTGCCGAAAGGGGGCTTCTGACCGACGAATGTGGGCCACGACTACTCCAGTGAAGCATGGGAGCCTATACTCTGTAGGACGCCGGCCCTACGAACTACCCAGTTTCCTTGCCATCAAATAGGATTATTCCCGCATCGTTGCGTACCCTGGCCTCCTTGCCATCCAGGCCGGCTGGCGCCCTACTGCCGTGGTCCGAATGCCGACGAGCTGGCCGCCCAGCTCAGGGGATGCCTGGCGCTGCGGAGCTCGCCGGTGGCGGAGGCCGTGGCCGCGCTGGGCCGCAACTGCCACATGCCGAACGCGCTCACCACGCCGCTGCAGGTCGTGCTGCACGTGGAGCACCTGGCGGCCTCGCTTCGCATGGGCGGTGACGAGGCCGCCGGAGCGGCAGGCAGCACCAGCACCGACTCAGGTGGCGCCAGCTCCATGCAGCTGCCCGCCGATGTGTACAAGTGGGGCGTGCGGCTGGCAGTGCGTGAAGGCGGGTGCTGCGCCAGCCGAGCGGCATATGTTGGGGCGTGCCTGGGGGCTATGGTCGCGGGGCCGGGTAACGCGGCGGCCAGCGCTCTGCCGGGTGACTGGTTGGAGCGCTACATTGCCCAGCAACAAGTGAGAGAGTGGGCTGAGAAGCTGGCCTTTCAGCGGGCACCCGCAAGCGATGGCACGGCTTGAGGTCGCCCGAGGGCCTGCAGAGCGGTGGGAAGTGACTTGCGCTCCTTGTATGTATGGCATGAGTGATGCTGCATGACTGCTAGTGTCGGGACTTTTCGGGATCCGCACCGCTGGTATCTAACATGGCACTGGACAGCAAGTTCTGCTGCATGTTACACGGGGCAGGAAAAAAGAGAAACCTGCACAGAAAGGGGCAGGCGCTGCAACATGCCTAGCATCCGCATAAAGCAAGCGCATGAGCGGATGCCACCCCTTGAATGAGCCTCAAAAGCGCATCTGCCTTGAACACAAAGCTGCAACTCAGTATGGAGCGCTTCAGCTTAGGCAGCGTTTGGGCACAACGAATCGCTCCCCCGAGTATGCTGTGAAGGGGTCATGCGCCCCTGCTCCCCATAAGGCTCAGGACCAGTCAAGCACAATTGACCCCGCTGCTCCCATCGTGCCCGACGAATGGCACCGCTGCTAAGCGTTTCTCCATTTCCCATTACGCGTTTCGCATTTAACCGCATGCCCACACGTAATGACAAATCAGCATGTCCGTTGCGACCAAGGCTTCCCCTCGCCTCGGGCCATCTGCCCAATCTGGCTCCCATGAGTCAGCAGAGCACGTCTATACACCGACACTGGTCAAGGACATGGCAATCGTGGGCCTTGAATGAGACCTATCGATTAGGCGCGTGAGGCAAACACGTCACGCGCGGATACAGCGGACCCCGAACAACGGACGTGGCAGGACACGCCCTAAGCTCCGTTTCACCCGACCCAGAACATGTGCCCGCAACCCTCCAGCATCCTGCTCCCCTACCCGATATTGACCTCCCGTTTTCGTTGCCTGTCTGCTTCAAAGAATCCACCGCTTGCATAATGCCGGCTAAAAAGCACCACCATAGCGACATTCCGCACTAGCCCCCTTAGCCGAGGCAGTGCTGGCAGCGGTCCAAGAGCTGCATCATCCCCAATCGCCAACCACAGCGCAAACGCAGGTCCCGGTTGCTCAGAAAGGAGCGTAGTGCCCCACAAGGAATGCAATGATGGCAACCACAATCAGGTATGCCAGCATCGTCGGCGCCTGCGTGCCAGCAGCCTGCTTGACGGGGACAGGAGTTGCAGGCTTTGCCGGGCCCTGCAAGTGGTACGTGTCCAGTTGCCGCCGCAGTTCATCGCGCTCGCGCTGCAGGCGCTCCACCTGGGCCCTGAGCTGCTGGTTCTCCGATGTCGCCGCTGCAAGGTTGTCAAGCGCACCGCGAAGGCGGGTGTCAGGGGCGGGCCCTTCGGATGGGGCGTGCCGCGGCCACAGCAGACGGCGCCGCCGCGGGTGGAGAAGGAGGTGGCGCAGTCGTAGCGGCCGCGGCGCTGCGCACAGCTGCGGCATCCTCGTCGCCCTCGGCCACCTCAGGCACCGGCGACGGGGGCGCAGCGGGCCCTTCTATCGTCACCCGCAGGCGATACTCCTTCAGGTCCTTGCGCACATCCTTGTTGAATGTGTCCTTCTCAATCTGCTCCGTTTCGCTCAGCACGGTGGTCTGCACCATGAACTTGTCTTTGCAGTTGGCGAACTCCGGCGAGTATTCCTTCTGGGCCTGCGGAGGGGCGAGGACCGGGACCCCCGCGCGCGTGGGTAATCGCGGCAGTGGAGCAGCATCCTGGCTGTGTTGAAGCCCCGCTACGACAACGGGTCGGGTCGTCAAGGAACAGGCTGGAATCAGGTCAACACAACGCACGAGAGGGCAACTGCAGGGCAGTCCCCAGGTCAGGGCCACCCCCTCGTACCTGCATGATGACTTGCACACTGACATTTGAGCGCGGCTCCACTACTCCTGAGCTGGGGCGCACAACATACTTCTTGGGCGCGGTCGTCTTGATTTTGAAGGCCACCCGCTGCCCGTTTGGGTTATTGATGGTGATCGTGGCTAGGAGCTGCTTGTTAAGCTGAAACCTGAAGCGCAAGTCGCTAGGCGAGACCTCGACGTCGGGCCCCGGTGTGGCCATGGCTTATGATAGTGGCTCAAGCAGACTAAGCTCAGAGGCTATGTGTGGGGCACTTGCCCGCTGCGTTCACTCCCGGTCTCTCTGCAGAGGAGATCGTCAACGATTTAGAGAAGTGCGGAGAGCCCGTGCGAATGCGATGCAAATTGCCGCCCACCTCACTGTGTTGGGCACCTTAAAGAGGCTGTGGCATTGGGAGGTGCAGGCTGTCGTAGAAACGTCCGGCACCTGTGCGTTCCATTCCTTGGGTTGTTCGACGGACAACTCAGAGCTCCGAACACACTTCATCTGCGAGCGCCCTGGTGGATTGTGACAACAAGGACCGGCAGCACACACGGCCCCAACGGAGCCCCACGGGGCATCCAACATGTTCCCCAGGGTGTACTCTGCCATGTAGAGCAAGTATGCACCTTCGGAGGCTGACAAGGGGCAACGTGCTGTGCCCATTTTGGCACACACGGGGTCGGTTTCGGGTGTTTGCTTGGGGCCACGTTATCCTGCCTCGGTTTGAAGCACTGCGTTTCACGGTGCCGCATACTGTACTCCGCAGTGCCGCCAAAACAAAAATGAACTGGAGCGTGAGGTTGGGCTAGGTTGGGTCTGGGGTGGAGCATGAGGTGCAGGTGAACTGCTGGGCTCCCTGCCATGGCGCACGCATAGCCCATGCAGGACACAGTTTGGGTATGTGATGCCCAGCACCGGCGCCCCAATCCGGTCCGTGAGCGCAATGATGCTACATGCATGTCTGCCTTTGTCGAACTGCATGTCCGCATATGAATTCCCGTGCACAAGAGGCACTTATCCTTCATAACCAGCCAGGGCCCGCCATGCCCTGTACTCGGCGCCCTGCTGGAAACATCACACCCTCGGGTATGTATGTCCGTAGAGGCTGCCTTCCCCGTTTCTGGTTCTCTCTTGTTTTCATAACACGCACGTTTCAGGGATTGCACTGCGCTCAGAGGCATTGCACTCCTGATGTCAAGAGCCAACAATACACAGTACCCCAAGGAGTAGTGCAAGGCACCCCAAGGTCTGCGCAATGACTTGCCCCGCCCCCTGTTCATTCGTCTTCACCAGTCTTGCTTCAGCCAACAGGCTTGTAAAGCTCCACGCTGCCTTAAGCCCCAGCGCTGCGCCCAAGTTAAGAACAACCGCTTATCCTAGCGGTATCCTATCAAAAATCCGGTCCGGACGTATGGTCCGGACGTTGTGCCTCATCTGTTTGCCCCTGCACATCGCGTCCCGACTACCGCTTCGTCCTGTCCCCGCCCCTAAGCCTCAAGCCTCACGCCTCCAGGCCCGCGCCCGCGCCGAACGCCAGGCTGGCCGCCAGCAGCGGCTCGAGCGACCCTGCCAGCTGCGCCAGCGAGGCCTGCAGCCCCAGCTCCTCCGCCAGCCGGTCGCGCAGAGCCGCAAGGCGCCGGTCCACCTCGGGGGCCGTGCCCACCACTGGCGCGTACGTGTCCAGCAGCCGGTGCGCCACACCCGTCAGCAGCCGGGTGTGCCTGCAGCAGGCAGCAGCCGGGTCCACCGGTGTCAGCGAGCGAGGAGGAGGAGTGCAGCCAGGTGCAATACGAACCGCTACGGGCTGCGGGTGCCGAAAGCATGAGCTTCGGGAAGATGCTAGCCTCGGCTGCGATAGGGAAACCAGCACGGCTCAGCACCCCCGACGCCGTCCTCTCCCGCGCACACGGTACGTGCCTGCACCGCGCACCTGGGCTCGGCAATGTAGCGCACCAAGAACCGCAGCAGCGGGCCCAGCCCCGCGGCGTCGCGACCGCCCACTGCGCCCGGCAGCCCGCCCCTGGCCGCCAGCTCCTCCAGCACGCTGGCCACCACCTCGGGCTTCCGCGCCGCCAGCGCAGCGTCCAGCGCCTCGCGGTACCTGCGGACAGGCACGGCGCGCAGGTGGGTAAAGAGCATATTGGCATCTGTGATTGCTGAGATGTTCAAGAACGCATATAATGAGTGCAGCTAGCTGCACATTTCCACGAAGCAACGTGGGTCAGCCCTTGGCGGCTGCATGCCCAGCAAGTGTGCCCAAAGTTGCAGGCCGCTCCTTTCTCAGCCGTGCCACGCCCATCACGGACTGGCTCCCCAGGAACCCCAGCCCGGACCGCTGGTTCTCTCTCGACCGGCAGAAAATTCGGTACTGAACGGCCACACCGCGCATCCGTGCGGCTGCCTGCACAAATACCGGTGACGCCTCTCACCTGCCGGCCACATTGACCTCACTATCGTTGCGCCCGCATCTCCCACCACCGCACTTTCCGCACTGTCTGTCCCATCCCGCCTCGCTTCAAGAGCCGCCGCACCTGAACTGGCGGAGCATCTTATCGTACGGTTGCAGACGGGCCTGCCGCTTCTTGCGGACCACGGTGTCGGCAGCCGCCGCCTTGCTATTTTGACCGCGGATGAAGTAGCGGAAGTTAGCAGCCGTCAGCCGGGGCTGCCACCTGCGGTTGGAGGTAGAGGCCGTGGGATTGGAAGGCATTCTCAATAGAGAAGCCTGACGGCGCATGCCTCTCCCGATTGAAACAACTGGGAACTGAGGGCTGAGAGCGGAGAGCAGAGCGCTAGTGGCATCCCTCCCTGTGGGTCCTGCGCATGTATGGACCACGAGGCCGGTGTTCTGAACGGGCGGATAAGCCCCGACCGGCTATCCCTGAAGCCCGGACCGGCATACACCCAAGCCCGATCGCGAAAGACCTCCTGGAGGCGGGAGCGGGGTAAGCCGAGGCACCACGCATGTGGAATGATATTGTTGACCAGAGTTGCGTACGCTACGCTGCTGGGAGTCACGAGCCCACCGCAAAGGGAGTCACAGCGAATATTCCTGCGCCTGCACTAAGTGTGCTCGTACACAATCAAGCAAAGACCCCGAACCGCGCGGCCAGGCCGTCTCGTGCCGAGCCTCCGTCGTCCGGTCGGCTGGGCCTGCGCACCTGCGCTTTGGCGTCGGCTGGCTGGTCGCGCCCGCCACCGTGACGGCCTTCGGTCGGTCATGCTTCCGTACCGACAGGGTGCCGTCTGCGCCGCCCACCGCAAGCAGTCGGCAGTCGGGCGACAGGCCCAGGCTCAGCACGGGCGCGGGGTACTTGGACACGGCCGTCACTTGAAATGAGTCAAGCTCGAAGATCTGAGGGCCGGCCGCGTCAAGAGATGCATTCTCTTTAGACAAGCCGCATCCGCCGACGCAAACCCGCCAGCCGCCATGGCCATGGTATTTGCATGTCATGCAGCATACAAGCCTACCCATTAACAATTGTTCGCCGTCCACAACCGGCGCTTTTCGCACCTTGACATGCCCGTCCAGCGAGCCCGCCAGCATGCGCGGTGCCGCCGTGGAGTCGGGCCCCGCGAAGGGCGACAACAGCACGCAGGTGACGGTCTTTTGAAAGTTGGTCAGGCGCTTGAGCAGGCGGCCGCCGCTCACTAGGTCCCACACGCACAGGTAGTTGCCGCCTGCGCTGACGGCGAGGGAGCCTGTAGGGAGCACGGGAGCGCCGCGCGGCCCAACGTGAGTGCCTGAAAAAACTGAAGGGTCGGGCCTACTACACAGTGCCCCGCGTTGCCGCATGCTTCCAAAGAAAACCCCTCAAGACGGCACCGGACGTCAATTATGGCTCCGCTCTTTGCACACGAGCCGCCGACCGACAACTGGCAGGCCCCGCCCAGCCGTGGGTCGCAATGGCCTTATGTAGGCTCCCTCTGGCCGTCTGCCTCCCGCCCGCAATCCTTCATGAACGCACGCACCCACCTGACGGGAAGAACGCCACGTCCTCCACGGGCGCCCCGTGGTCTAGGATCATCTGCGCCGCGCCGCCAGTCCGCACGTCCCACAGCCGCACTGTGTGGTCGTAACCGCCGCTGGCCCAGGTGTCCGTGCTGGCGGGCGACACGGCGGCGGAGCGCACGTAGTCGCTGTGGCCGTCCAGCCGCAGCACCTGGGTGCCAGACGACACGTCCCACCACCTGCGTGCCGGCGGACGGCGGACCGGAAGGGGGGCATCTCCCTTCGCACTCGGACTCGTACAGCGGCACGGCATGGTGGCGGTTCGGACGATCTGGCATGCCGGCAACCGCGCGATCCGCGACTGCCGAAGGGGCCTTGGCAGACGGCACGTCATGAGGCCACGAGGGTAAGCACTTTGAGGGAGACAGGGCGAGTTGGCCCCCGACGCGATCCGCTACTGTCGCCATGGCCCCACCTGACCGTGACGTCGTCGCTCCCGCTGAGCACATGCAGCTTGTCGGGGCTGAAACGCGCCACACGGGTGGACCGCTTGTGGGCCTTAAATTGCCGCAGTACCGAGCGGCTGTTGGAGTCAAAAACCTGTGCAGGGCGGGTGACGCGACGCCACAGGGGCCGTAGACGTCAGGGCTGAGGGTCTCGCTGCCTGCCCGGCTGGCTGCCCCTGCGCCCTTACGCCTCAAACATACTCGCGGGCCACCAAATGTCGAGCCAGATAGAGGCGCCCCCCGGCGGCCGGGCCTACTGCCTCGCTGCGCAGCACCGCTTGGGGTGGCTCACCTGCACAATGCCGTCCTGTCCTCCCGCCACCACCAGCTTCCCGTCCGAGCGGAAGCAGCCGGAATAGGCGATGTCCTTGAAGCGGCTGATGGTGCGGCCAGCCACCGCGGGGGTAAGACCATTGTATAGTATCACCTGACATGCAGGAATGCGGATCCGGGCGGGACTGAATCAATTAGTGTTCCCAGGTCGCAGGCTGGGAGCATCCAGGCACTTCAGGCGTCCCAAGCCAGTGAACCTGCAACCCAAAGACTGCTGGAGGCCGGGGCAAGCACGAGATGCGAGGCATTAGTGCGGGCCATTCTGGCCCGGTGATTCTGGAGCGCCAAACGCTAAACTCGCCGGGTGCGCTGAAACGCCATTTCTGTCCGGATCCGAAGCGGCGGCCGCCATGTGTCCCCCGTGCCAAAGGCGCGCCGCTCCGGCATGAGAGGACGGGCCCTGGTCCTCCCGCGTGTATGCGGCTGGGGTTACAGGCGGACACCCAGAATGGGCGCCCGATGTGTAAGCAACCCTCCTCCCGCAAGCCAACGGCACCAAGCCCTACATACCCGCGTTGACGCCGTCACTGCTAGGTGGTACGGGTACGTTGGGCAGAAGTCGATGTGGCTCACAGCACCAAACTGCGAGGATTGAGGGGTCAAAAGCGCCACTCCGTGACGGTCAACACGGCAGTCGCCGCGGTAACAGACACGGCATGGCGGCCATGCCGGCGACGGTGTGTCTACCCAGTCCACGAGTCAGCGCGCACCTGCTTCGAAACGATTGGCGCCTTGAAGCGACGCCAGTATTTCCCCTCCGCTGTCTCGCGAATGCTCCGTGGCGCATACTGCCGGACCTGGAGCTTCTGGTATTCTCCCGCCTCAAACTCCATGATTATTTAACTACTCTGAAGCTGCTCGCTGCCTAACGCCGCGCCGTCAGCCCTTCAGCCCTTCGGCTGCGGGCTGGCGATGCCCGCCGCCAGCTAGCGCCACTTCAGAAACACAGAATACTTGCTTTGGTACTCTTGAATACTTAACGACAAAGTGAGGCTGCGGAGCGACCAGAACGCGCTCGTCAACAAGCAGAATCAGGCTTTTACGGGGGATCTTCTTACGTAGTTATAACGCGAACAACGTCTGCCTGTTTGAACGTGTATGGAGGCAAGGGTGACACTGGCGGCCGAAACCCGCCGGAATCAGTTAGTGCTGCTTTTCAGCATCCATACGCCTTTGAGACCGGCAATCCTGGGAATTGGCCAAATAATGACAACTTAATATTGTTCCGTCGTTATCACTGGGACACCTTTGGGTGAACCTTGGGTCATCAACCCACAGATGAACATCGGACGGGGGCACCAAGCTCGGAAGATGTTAGCCTCGGCTGCGATAAGGGAAGCCAACGCAGCTCAGCACCCCCGACACCGTCTCCTCCCGCGCACACGGTACGCGCTAGGCGGGGTACACTATGGATGGGGTGGTCGTGCCTGGGTATCGCCCACTCGGGCCCAAAGCCCCCGGCCCCGGCCCCGGCCCCGGCCCCCAAGCCCTTGGGCATGGCTTCGCCTGAATGCTCATATACCGTCTCCTTGTACCAAGGTGGTATGGAGGCTACGCTGGCGCTGGACCCATCGTGCGGCGTTCTCGTGGGGGCGCATGGCGGTATGGCAGCGCACGTACTCGGCCGTTGAGCCGTGATGAGCGATGCGCGTCCCCGCAACGGGTGAAGCAAGAGTATACAATGTCTTACATACGTACATCAGGTTGAAAAGATTCTTCTGTGCATCTGCGCCACCATGCATATGACACAGAGGTCACGCATTAACA
Organism: Gonium pectorale; assembly: GCA_001584585.1. Classification (NCBI taxonomy): domain Eukaryota; kingdom Viridiplantae; phylum Chlorophyta; class Chlorophyceae; order Chlamydomonadales; family Volvocaceae; genus Gonium; species Gonium pectorale. The sequence continues at coordinate 42,505 of LSYV01000071.1, forward strand.
GTTCTCGACCTTGCTTAACATCATGACCCGCTAGATCTCGCTCAGATCCAGGCCAAGCCTGGTGAGGTACTTCTGCTTCATCCGCACACACATGGGCTATGATATGACACTTCCTATCCGCCGTGAGCACGGCACCTATGCACCCGGGCGCTGGCAGCCACCTGCTAAACAGGATATGCGGCGGACACGAGCTGAGCCCCCAAAGCAACTAACACCCTGTCAGCATCCCGAGCTTTCCTTTGCCTCGTCTCACTTTTTAGCTCAGTATCGCAGGATGACGTAAAAGGCGTGGATGATACCTGTCCAGACAGGGCGAGGGGTCCGCGCACTGTCAGCCCATGATAAATCCAGGAGGCGTCAGTACACTTTGCATCTGGTAGGTGAGCAGAACATGAGTGGCAGAAGGACGCGACCGTCCCGCACGTTCAAAACTTCAGATCTATGTGCATCCTAGTGGGTGGATGCATTGTGATGGCAACCGGGCCATGGATTCAAAACACATGCTGACATGCATGCAAGGGCCGTGAAAGGGCCGTTGCGTATAACCTCCCGTCAGGGCTGTATGTCCAACAGTAGTGCAAGCAGTGCCCCAGCAGTGTATGGGATGCAAGCCACTCGCCTCGTGACTGTTTAGGCTCCCGTCCAACGGAACCTAACAACGTGAAGCAGTTGCACCACTGTGCACCGGCACAGGGAAGCCAGGGCTCACCCACCTGGGATATAGCCGAGCAGCGTGAGGAGCACGTTGAGCCAGAAGGTCCGGTTGAGGCGCTCCGTCTCCGTCAGCACGCCCAGGGGTGGCAGGATGATAGCAAGGATGAACTTGCCGACGTCTGGGTAGCGTGGGTTTGCACGCGGCATGGGTTGGGCACAGGGGCCCCTGGTTGGGCACGTGGCCAGGATAAGCCTCGCGAGCAGCAGCGGTTCAGGGTGCACACTGCACAGCATAGTACTGGCGGCCCCGGCGCGGCATGGAGGATGAAGACGCGCACGCGCGCCTGTGGAGGATGCGCCCCGCGAAAAAAAACCGTATCTTACGGAACCCAAAACTGTCCTGGCAGCAAAGTGCATGCGGCACAGCGGGATAGCGGCGATTGGCTGCAGCTGCGCCCTGCCCCCCGAGCTTGGGATGCCAGCTCAGCGTTGTTGCCTTCGCGTCGAGTCTCTTACTCTCTGACGCACCTACCTCCCCAAGTAAGGGCCATGTCTCAAAAAACACGACTTCGCAAACTGCCTTGCGAATGGCCTTGTGATGCCGGAGTTTGAAGTTATCGGAAATCGGGAAGGTCGACAGTGATAGCGACTGTTGGGATATGCACGACTTTGACCCAATAAGGGATATGTTAGTTCAAGTCCCGTTAGCATGTACGTCGTGACGCGAGGCCCACGACTGACGCAAGCACCGATGACGACCCGCGGGTCACTTCAACCCGTGGGTTGTCTCTTGCCGCTTTAACCTTGCCTAGACGCAAAAGCGCACACTCACACTTCAGGTGTTTGGTCAACACAGTGTTTGGGCGCTCTGCTGCTCAATTCCGCGCTCGATAGAGCCTCGCTCGCCTTCCGCAAGTGATATCTTTTGATAGGACAAGGAAAACGCAGGCGGCACAGCAGTACTTTCGATAGCCGCACATACGTAATGATGTCTGCAGCAAGTGTTACAGTCACAAAGCCTTGCCTCGTGGTTGTGCGCACTAAGTTGGACGGAAGCAGCTTAGTGCAGCACAATTGATTCAACGTCTTCTGGATGCATGGACAGTTTGTTTGCAAGATGCATGGATGATGGGAAAGGCTCTGCACGCCGGCGGCCGGGATGGAAACACGATTGGATAGCCGAAGCCATCGATCCTGTGAAGTTTTCTACCGCAATCAACCCAATAATGCTAAGTAAGCGAAGGAGCAAACGGCCCCAAACTCAGCGCCGCAAAAATCAAGGCAACACAAATGAAATGATGACATATCAACACACGTGCGTACGCAGGCCGGCAAAAGCCAGAATACAGTCGACAGATCCGGAATTTGAGCGTGTGACGCTCTTTTGCTTCCGTTGGCGCAGAAGGCATTGGAACAATCCCACCTACACGTTAAGACACGCACATTCTATCGGAAGAAGCCGAAGAAGTGCGTGAAGAGACATGTCCCATTTGCACTGGGCAAGACGGTAGATAGTGTCGTGCATAATGACGTGACGGGAACGAACATGGGTACGTAGCAGCAAATGAGGAAGCCATCGTGAGAAACCAACAGCTACAGCACAACTTGCACATCGCCGTGTGTGTGTGCGTGTGCGCCATCTGTGCAACGCCCTTCGCCAGAAAAAAGAGAACCCTGCAAAGAAAGAGAGAGCCCGCCTCCTAGGCCCCTAGCTAGATCAAGCGAGCAGCCTTGCGTTGCTAGAACAACATGGATTATTGGTTGAGAAGTGAGACTCCTTCTCCTTGATGAGGGTACGGTACGACGCCACTATGACTACCGGCACGCGTTACTAAGAACCATAACCTGCCATCCTGGAACCATTTAACGCCCCGCCAGCAGTGCCCATACGCAATATGTCTTCAGCAGTAGTTCGTCTCCCGCCCGAGAACGCACTAACCCGACACGTTTCGACGTATAGGAGGCTCATTGATGGACCGCGCGCACTTGCTTGCCAGCCGAAACAAGTACGAAAGGCGATGTAACGTAAACTGTTGTTGAGCACAGCTGACATACTTCACTCCTCGTGTTCTGCACAGAGAGCACCGGCGGAGATGTAAGGCAGCATGGAGGCGCGGAGCTGACAAGGCTACACTATACTACACGCATTGTTGGGCAGTGCTCAACGCATCCTGGCACCGTGCTGCGAAGTACGGTGGTTCTCCCGTGCGAAACTGAAGCAGTGCTTTGAAACTTGGAATTCCACACATACACAGCTCCCTAGGCTGCAGCCACACGTGCGATGCGTCCATGCTGGCGGCCGGCCGGCACGTACCGCGCTGTTGCGTCATCCCACCTGCTGGCAGCGGCAAGCGCAAGCGGCGCAACGACCACAGGAGCAGAGCCTCCAGCGCCAGAAGCAGCGAGATGACGAACGCGTCGAAGGCCAGGGCCCAGGCCCAGCCCTTGTGCCTCGCGAACAAGTACAGGGCGTGGAGAACCCCTGCGACAAGAAGGGAGGAGATACGCAGTTGTGCGTGGGCAGGGCTTCGGAAAGTGCCTACCCACTGCAGCTAGGTAGCCGCGTGACAGGTTTCCACGCGCTGCTGTGCTGATTACATACGCTTACCAGGGAGGAAACCACACAGCGTGAGGGTCAAATTCAACGCCAGATCGAGCTTGGTGAAGTCGGCTTCATCCGGTCCCGCGTAGATGTGTTTCACGGCGTAGCTGAGGGGTACAGGGTGGAGGTTGGTTGAGCGGGCTGCATGGCAACTGGTTGCCATGCACGTAGGTAGGTATTGCTAACAGCGAGGCAGGGGTGGCTGCCGTGGTGCGCTGTAGTTAGGGCAGGGTTTCGGTGGTTTTCATTACGGGAGGGCTGCCTGTCCCTCCCGTTGTCTGCGCCCTTTCTCGCCTCTTCGCCTGTAACCTTTCCACAGAAAAAAGGGGACGGGGTGCACCAGCAGCAGACAGCGCGTAGGCTCAGCTCGGGGCAGGGTCGCAGCGCCGCAGGGGGCCGAATCGAATAAACAGGTTGCTTAATCCCTTCCAACACGTGTGTGTATATGGCCACGGTCCGTCTGCGTAAACAATGGTTGGACTGAACGTTACTGACGAGCACGGGTGTTCGCGCTCAAACCGCCAGCGGGTAGCGATCGAGGGCAGTGCATGAAGCAGGTTCGAGGAGACTGTCCAAGCAGGGCAGCAGCAAGGTTTCACAGGTAACTGTGCTAGCTGCCCGGACCGCCCGGACCGAAGGCCGCTGTGTATGTGTGTATGTACCGCAGGCGAGCTCACCTGCCTGCCGGGGGTAAACATACGCAGAGTGCTAGAAGCTGCAGGTCAATGAACCACATTTGGCGTGGCGGGGCGGCGCGGCGCAGTGGAACCAAACGTGGAATGAGGTTGCGCTGTGCGGTGTCAACACTAGGCTGGACCTGCAGCGCTTGCTGTTCGGCCATATGAATGGTACACAGACAAGAAGAGCACGAGGCGAAATATTTCTCTATGCTGAATACGTCCTTTGCTTAGAAAACGTCGATCCTCGGATAGTCCTTGGCGTCCGCAAGCATCGTGCCTCGACCCGTGCGCAGGCAGGTGTGCCCGTGCATTTTTTCGGCTACACCGTGGCCTACCGTGGTTAGGACCACTATCTAGCCACTATGTCATGTGGGCACCTTCTAGATTCTATTCTGGCGTAGCCAACTGGTTCCTATGCATGCCTCGCGCTTAACCGCGCTTAAGAGCACGGTATGCAATGGCATGCATGTCGGCCACAGGGAAAGCTGACGCTGGAAGCATGAATTTCCATGAGCATTCAACAGACACCCTGTTGGCATTAGCAGCCTGCAGTGCCACGGCGGCAGTCGATTGCAGCCTATTTGGAACCGAATTCCGTCTTGGCTGAAGCAGAGCCGGCTTTGGACTAAAGCCAAGCAAGTTGCCAGCGCTAAACTGCAAGCTCATCTGCATCATGGACTTTAGTTTTGTCGAGGGCCGCCCCGCGGGGTGAGTGAAATTGGCGGGCCATTTGCTGCACGATGAGGATACAGATACGGATGCTCTTGACCTAGGACGCTTCAATTATGTGCTGCAACATAGGCATCCCGCGGAGGCGCGGCATTCCCAACCGCAACAACAACAAGAAGCAGTGGGGCAGCCCCCACGCCCGCTTATCCAGATCCCCTCCTATCAGGAAATTCAGGCTCATGGACGGCCAAGCGCGCCAACGATGCTGTTCCGGCCCACGGGTCTGGTGGCCGCAGCACGTGGTGGGTTGGGGGGGGGCTCGAAGGACCCTCACGATGATTTGAGAATGGAGGGAATTGAGGTAGTGCACTTTGATGCCATTGTAAGCCTTGTCAAGCATGCAACACTCCCCTCCTTTGCCCGTCTCCACCATGGGCACTCTGCCCCGTAGGTCCCGAGGCCCGCCCGCCGCCGCCTCATGGGGCAACCCATCCGGCTACCTCCGGAGGGCCACCCGCCGGGGCCCCAGGGGTGTGGCCGGGGGGCGGCGGCGGTCCAGCGGGCCCTCAGGGCCACATGGGTCCGCAGCCGACGGGGCCCTCAGGGCCTGTCCCGGGCCACCCGGCGACCGTGCCAGGACCGCGTCCCACTGCCACGAACCCAGCGGGCACCGTCGGCCCTGGGCCTGCCCCGGGACCGGGAAGCGGCGCCGGCGTCCCTCCCCGGCCGCTCGGCGCCCCACCGCCGCGCGTTGGCGGTTCCGGCGGCGCCACGGGGCCTGCGCCGCCGCCAAACGTGGTGCTGGTGAACCGCCGGCAGCAGGGCAACCCGGTGCTGCGCCACATCCGGAACGTGCGGTGGCAGCTGGCGGACATCGTGCCCGACTACCAGCTGGGGGCCAATACAGCGGCGCTCTTCCTCAGCCTGCGGTGGGCATCGCCATGCGGAGTTTGGGGGCCCGGATGGTGGGGGGTGGAAGCACCGCTTACAACAACACGCTTCGGTGGGGGGGACACGTGGGCGTAGAGAGGAAAAACGAAGGCTCTGAGAGCAACGGAGCGGCACTTGGAAGCCCGCAGCACAGGGGCGGCGCCCCCCACCAGCCCGCTGTCCTCTGCCTGCTCTGCCATCGCGTCCCACGTGCGGCCTTGCCAAACTTTGCTGGCCAGCCATTGCAGCCTCTCCGCTCTCCGGCGGCAGGTCCGACCGGTGCGCTGCCTGTGTCGCGACAGCGTGCCATCTCCAGCGAAGGCGCACCATCCCGTCCCCCGGCACCCTCTCGCCGCCCGCCTGCCCGCCTGCCCCCAGCTACCACCTGCTCCACCCCGAGTACATCCTTCACCGCATTCGCGAGCAGCAGCGCATGTTCCGCCTGACGGTGCTTCTGGTGCACGTGGACACCGACGACCCGGTCAAGGCGCTCGGGGAGGTCACCCGCGCGGCGGTGGCCGGGGACTGCACCCTCGTGTGCGCTTGGAGCCCCGAGGTGGGCGGCCTCACGGGGCCAGAGGGGAGTCAGGGGAGACTCAGTAAGGATGTGTTGCCACCTTGCCAGCCGTAACGAAGGACGCGCCGATGGTGCCGTGCGCCCCAGCTGCATACTAGTGTGCCTTTCGCGCTCACGCCGCCACAACGTGTCGTCACAGGGGCTGCACGTGGACGGCCCCTTGCACACAGCATCCAGCGCCGACAGCGGCGTACCGTAGCCCATCTCCCCCCCCCGTGACCTTGCGCGGTCTCCCGTGCCCGTCCCTGTCGCTCGGGGCCGCAGGAGTGCGCGCGCTGGCTGGAGACGTACAAGAGCTACGAGTCCAAGCCCGCCTCGTCCATCCAGGAGCGCGTGGAGCCCGATTACGTGAGCCGCCTGGCGGCCGTGCTGGCGGGCAGCGTTCGTGGAATCAACCGCACCGACGCGCACACGCTGGGCACCGCTTTTGGCTCGCTGGGGGCCATGATGCGCTGCACCGACCCGGACGCCTTCTCGGTCTGCCCGGGGATCGGGCCCACTAAGGTGAGCGAACAGGGGGTGGGTGGGTGGGAGGAGGGAGGGGAAGGGGAGGAGGAGGGGGCAGGAGGAGAGGGTTGAAGGAGGGCAAGAGGAGGACTGTGTGGGGCTGGGTGTTTCCGCTGGGGCAGAAGGACGCTTTGGGTTTGAAGGCTGTGATGAGGGGGCTGTCAGTCAAACAATGGCCTGGGAGGCAGCAGCGGGCGCTGCTCGACGGTTGTGGCTAGGGGTGCGAGCTTCGACAGAAACAGTACCATATGCTGTGTTACGAAACAAACAGCTTCTTACAACATACTGTGATCAAGCAAGTAGCAAGCAAGCAGCCTTGCCGTTTGCTGTGGGCACATGCTGAGTGACGCTGAGGGTACCATGGGAAGCATCGGCTCCCTTCCCAACAACTGGCATACCGGTACTGCTGCGGCCCGTCGCAGGTGCGGCGGCTGATGGAGGCCTTTCACGAGCCCTTCCGGAAGCAGCTCAGGCCGACGGGGGCCGTTGCAGGGGCGGCGGCTGACCAGCCGGCAGCCACGGCTGCACCTCCGGGAACGCGGGGCGACATTGTGCCTGGAGCGGGAGCGGGGAGCGCAGCAGACGCCAGTCCAGTCCAACTGCCGCGCAGGCACGCCCTGCAGGTTGCGGCGCCGGGCGGGCAGGACCATGCGGTGCGCACCTCAGCGGCGGCGGCAGCCGGGCAGGTGGTCACAGGGAGAGCCGGCTCGAACGCGCCGAGCGCAGGGGCCGGAGGGTCGGACGAAGCGCTGAGGCCAGAACAGGCCGGAGTGGCGCGAGAAGAGGAGGACGTAGAAGAGGTGGGGGAGGGCGGCGAGCGGGAAGATGATGCTCAAGCCCGGGAACCAAGGCCCGGCGCGCAAACAGCGCCACGGCAGCCGGGCGGTACGGCGGAGGCAGCCCTGCGGCGGGAGCAGCTGGTGGAGATGCTGATGTCGCAGGTGCCAGCCGGCGATGATGACGACATATCGGACGCTGACGATATCTTTTGAGAGAATTCGTTTGGCAATGGAAGACCCGAAAGGGGACTGGCACGGTGCATGGATGCCTTGCCGTGTGGACCCGTATCGCGTGACACATGCTGCCGGACCACCCGCAGTTGATCCACCGTTGGATAACTTACATACGCACGCAATGAATTGCGGTTACCGTGTATGGACATATTATTCAGGTGTTCGCAATGCTTCATCTCTCGTGCCAGGGCGTTAGCACAGCGATAGAGGGTGTGTGAAGCGCAGGCCAGTTGGCGGTGCTGGATTTGGTTTGACCTGGCCGCAGGGTGGTGCTGGCAGGATGTTTTGACGTGGGTCAGGGATCAACGGCATAGATCGCGAGAAGTCGCGCCAGCGCCCGTCTGTACGGTGGCGACACGGCGCTGGATCTGGAGCGCTGCACCAGGCGCGGCAATCAGGGAGCCCTGGGATGTAAAAGGCTTCAACCCTTGTACAGGCCAGGCGGTCGACGGTTTAAATTTGAAACGACGCATACGACGAGCGTAAGCGCGAAAGTGATGGTCGTATGATATCGTTGTAGGACCCAGCTCCAGAGGCGGTCGACGGTGTGCCGGACCGTGTAGGACGCGCATGCTCAGTTCGTACATGTTGATTACACATTGCCGAGGGCATGCAGCTGATAAATCTTTGCCTGGAACCAGTCGAGGCTGGTATGAAAGACTATAGGTGGTTTCGAAACCGCCACAAACACCTGGACAAAACGACATGCACGGTCAGCCAGCTAGCGGTCGCTGCGGAGTCCGCCAGTGTCCGTCGCCATGTCCTACTCGAGGAGCGACATATAATGCACGCTGCGCCTGTACGTCTACGAGTCAAGGCGCGTGGTCATGCATGTGCACGGCCCCGAGACCGGCGTGCATTTTGTCAGCCAAGCGCCACACACGCACAGGATGCCCTTGCACCACGCAAAGACGTCCTCGAACGGTATCAACTACCGTATGCAGCACTTACTCTGCCTACTGCACATTCTAGTCAGTACCCGTGTACGTCTACAGCAATGCGAGGTGGTTCACCCTTACAGGTCAATGCACCCTGACAGAAACCATGCACCACAATACCTGCACTGACATCTGAGCCCCTGCTTTGGTACGAACCCAATCCTCCTCGACCTGCCTGACAGGATTCACTCAGTCTTCAATCGGATCCGCGTCCTCAATTTCCAAACCCTCCAGCCCGCTCGCCACGCCCGCCACGCCCCACCCGCCCGCCGCCTGCTGCTGTTGCTGCTGCGGCGGTGGTGCCGCCACCCGGGGCAGGAATGCGCCCTCGGTCACCGCTCCGTTCCAGTAGTAGCTCCAGCTCCCCGGCAGCACCCTCACGAGCCAGGCCGCGTGCTGCTGCGAGCTTTGGGCCAGCGCCCGCATCCAGGGCATCACGTCCCCCACCAGCTCCTGTGAGCTGCCGCCCAAGGCACCCACGGCCATGCCAGCAGAAGGCGCAGCCCCCGCCGCGGGAGCCTCCGCCAGTCGGCACATGGTGGAGCGCAGCTGCGCCCGGTTGGCGGTTGCGGCCTGATCGATGGAGGAGATGGCGGGCGCGCGGATGGGGTTGAAGCGCGGCGGCGCGGGGTGCGTGTTGCCGAACATGAGGCCGCGGCCGGCGACGGACGCGGCGATGGCCGAGGCGAGGTTGGAGGCCGAGGGCGAGTCTTCCATCCAGAGGGATGTGCCCCCGAAAGCGGTCGCGGCGGCCGCCGCGCGGGAGAGGCCGCAGAGGACCGCTGCGTGCGTGTGTGTGGAGGGGGTAGTGGGTTTGGAAGGCATTCTCAGTGTGTGTGGAGGGGGGGGGGGCGGCGGGCGGGGGGGACGATCGCGTGTGTGGGGGGAAGTTGCCTGAGCGGAGACAAAGTGCCACCCTCGAGGCTTGAGTGCCCAGACGCAGCAGCCGCGAGGTGATGAAGGTACATGACGCTGAGCATCCAGGACAATACCTACCTCGTCTCTCTCCTGCCTGTCACCTATCCCACAGAAGCTGCAAAATTACCCAAGCCTTCCGGAAAAGACACCCCAAGCCTTACCCGGAAAGTCCTGCATCGACATCGCACTGGAAAGGCCTAAAACGGAGTCCCCGCCTGTTTAATCACGCGGGCACGGTAGCACAGCCCCCTTGCAATCCCGGCCCTGGAGCCTACCGCTGTCGCTGAGGTAGGCCGCGATGACGGCCACGTCATCCACCGCGTCATCCGCCTCGGGGTCCACGAAGGGCGGGTAGTTCTCGTGCAGGAAGGCCAGTAGGCGGGGCGCCTCCAGGCCGCAGCGCTGGATGATGGCCTCGGGGTCGTAGCGCATGGGCCGCCGCTGCAGCCTGGCGACGGCAGGGGAGCGTGCGGCAAGCCCGCGCAGGGTGAGCGCACGCAGTGCAACTGCACCGACAGCGCACTCCAGTGAGGCAGATGGCGCGGGTGCGACACGCCATCTTCAACAATGCCGCGCAAACAGTCGCGCCTACCGTTCGGCAGCTGGTGCTGTGCTGGGCACGTGTTCCCAGCAATGCAACTTACCTCTCAGGCAGCTGGGCCCCGATGCCCGCGCCCACCGTCCATGCCCGTCCTGCCCGCAGCGCGTGCGCGTTCAGCTGCTGCAGCGCCACGCTATCCTTGTCCTTTCCGCCGGCCTTGGCTCCGCCTCCTCGGCGGCCCGCTGCCGCCGCCTTCCCCGCCTCCTCGCCGTCCTCGCTGTCGCTGTTGCCCGCGCCTCCGCCTCCGCCAGGGCCCGGCAACGGCGCGCGCTTGTTGTAGAGGAACTTTCCCAGCGCGTGGAAGAGAGGCAGGCCCAGGTCCCGCTGCGCCGCGGCCAGACGGGCCACCTCCCCGGCGGACAGCGCCTGCTGCCGGCCCGCACGCAGCATGGCCATCTCGCTCGGCGCCGCCTTGCCGCCCTTGCCCTTGCCCGCTCCCGCCTTCTTGCCGCCTTTCCCGGCCTTGCCGCCGCCGGCGCCCCGTCGGTCTTCTGCTGCCTCAGCTCCGCGAGTCGCCGCGCGCAGCAGAGCTGCGTCCATCTGCAGCGCCTGCAGCGCGGCGCGCACGTCGCCGTCAGCCGCCTCCGCCAGGCCGACGGCGGCGGCGGGGCTGAGCTGCAGTCCTTCCGCCGCCGCCACGCGCAGCAGCAGCTTGGCGATGTTGTTGGCGGTGATTGCGTTGAAGCTGATGGTGAGCGCGCCGGCGGCGTTGAGCACCGCCAGGATGTCCTAATGGGGGGCGGCGATGGCAGTCGTGGACAGCCTAACGGAGCGGCGTTACCTACCACGCTTTTTGCATACAGCAATTGCCAGGTCCTGTGTAAGACAACCTCAATCCATGACGGACCATTGCCGCTCCGGCTTTCATGTTGGTCCAGAGTGTCCCGTAACAACTCAAACGCCCTACCTTGTGGAGCCCCTTGACGCCACCCATGCTCCCCGCGTCGCCCGCGCCGCCCCGCCCGCCGGGCCCGCCGCCACCCGCCGCCGGCCCCTCCACCTCCGTGGCTATTAGCACGACCGGACCCCGCGCGCACGCCACCAGGTCCCGCAGCGACGCCGCCAGGCGCTGCCGGCGCTCGGGGTCGTGCGTATGGGGCAGGTCCTCCAGCAGCAGGAGCTTGGGGCGGGGATTGGCACGAGGCTGAGTTGCATGGGTGCCTACGGGGGCAAGCGAGGCGGGCGTCCCCGGACGAGGTGCTAAGGGCTGTACCGCGGTCGGGGTGCATCGATGAAACAGATAATCAGGCGAGTCCTGGACGGCAAACCCAAGGACTGGGAGGCCAAGGTTCTGCTGGCTGAGAACTCTAGTTTGGCGGGGCCACGCCGTTCAGGTTACAAACTTCGACCATGGCAAGGCAGGACACAAGACACTAAAGACGTTAAGGACGCCCGGAGCTTACCAGGTGAGGTTCCTGCATCCGCGTTGCCTGACGCCAACGTGCCTGCTTGCGAGGACCCCTGCTGATGTCTGGACGAGGCGGCAAGCGCCAGCAAGGGGTACTTGGAGCGGCTAACAAACTGCTCGAAGTCGTCTAGCTTGGACTGGTAGGCGGTGGGCCCACCTCCGCCACCGTCCCAGCCGCTACCGCCGCCCGCCGAGCGCTGCCAGGCAACACGGGTAGGCCAGGACCCGTCTGAATGGGGTTGCGGCCTTGTGGAAGCATATGCATCAATAACAATGCTGGGCACAGAGGACGGCAGACTACGTAACATTTGGGCCCTGGCATCGAAGAGTTAAGCACACCGTCATCGGCCCCCCGTGCCCACGTGTGCCCCCTCCGGACCTGGTACTGGTGCTCGCTCCATAGAACGGGCGGCGGCGGCGTCCACTCCACGATGTCGAAGCCCACCGCATCCGCCAGCACCCGCACGCATGCCGACTTGCCGCATCCCGCCGGCCCCGTCAGCACCGCCACGCCGCAGGGCCGGGGCCGCGCGGCGCCGCAGCCCGCAGCGCCGCCCGGAGCCAACGGCCGCTGCTGCTGCTGGTGTTGCCTCTGACTGCCGTGTTCCGCGCTATGCTGCGGGGCCGGCCTAGACGACGACGGCCCTGCTCCCCGAGGCCCCGCAGCACCGCCTCCGCCGCCGCCACAGTGGCCGGTCGGCGCGGCTCCCCCCGCCAACTGCATGAGCGCCCTCCGTTGCTGCTCTAGCCACTCGCGCACGTCAATGACCTTCTTCCGGTGCAACACCGCGGCCAGGTCCTCCTCACTGCGCGGCGCATGGCGATCGTGCCACATCGCCGCCCCCAACGCTGATGTGGCAGGGGCCGTCTGTGGCTGCGACGGGCCCTGTGCACTGGCATCGGCGGCCCCGCCACGGCTGTCCGCAGCGCATGCACCAGCCTGTATCTCCACCAGGCCTGCTTGCATGCCCCTGGGGCCTGGCGGCCGTGACCCAGATGAAAACGGGCCCTCGCCTGCCGCTGCGACGACACCACCGGCTCCTATCCTGCCGCCAGGAGCGCCGCTGGCCCCTACAGGGGGGGCCCGCTCGCACTCGGCCGCGGCCGCAGCCGCAGCCGCTTTCGGCCCCCGATCACCCTCACCGCCCGCACCGGCAGCGCCCAGACGGGCAGGGGCCAGCGTGAGCTGCCTCAGCTGAGGCCTGGCGCGCTGCTGGGAGGCCGACGGCTGTGAGGCGCCCTGGGAGGGGCTCTGGGACGCGGTGTAGTCCGGATCCTGTGACAACCGCGACCGCTGGGCGGACGGGGCCGGGCTGCCGCGATGGGTATCGCCAGAGTCCGCCGGCGCCGCGCCAGCGCCTACTTTCTGCCGCGTCACGTTCAGCATTTGCAGCGGCAGAGCCATCCGGGTGCTTTGGGCAGCCAGCGGAAGCGTCGTCTGGCGGGATCTGGTTGGGGGCTTCGACCCGGCGAGCTTGGGCCCGGCTGCGTCATCAGCATTGGTCTGCCGGCTGCCTGAGCGGCCCACCCTCGCGGCCGGGGCCGCTGCTGCAATGCCTGCGGCGTGTGCCTTCCCCGCGGCTGGCTGGCTGAGAGCCGCGTTCACGGCCGAGTTCTCAAGGCGCCGCAAGCGCTTTGTGGGCCGTGTTGGGATTTCCGGTGCCGGCTTAGCGCTATCTGGGTCCTCTTCAGAGTCATCAAGGAGGCTAATAACCTCCACAATATCTGCAGCATGGTGTGCTGGTCCCGAGCGCGCGTGCGGTCGCTTGGACATAGTCCGAGGCGCGGAAACTACGTGGGCATCAGAGGATAGGTTCTGGTGGGGAAAGAGAGGGAACGTGTCAACGGAATAGTGTTGAGCGGGCGAAGTGGCTGAGACTGGGAGGCGCCTCCTCCGATGAGGCTTAAGCAGGAAGCAGTCTTCGGAGACAATGCATTCGTGCTCCCACCCGTCATGGACAGACCGGCCACTTTGCGGCGTCTGGGCAGCGCCAGCTCACCGGTATGGGTCAGTCAGAGCTGTTCAGTTACACCGTTGATGCCTGGCCTGATGGCGATGTTATGCATAAAGCAGTTCCGACCTGTGCAACTGAGGGTTGGAAACCAGCTAAGGCACGTACGCTATATTTTATCCCCATGTCAACAAGGATAACTAGTTTTGCTCTGCAGTGCGGTCCGCGGGCAACGAGAGACGAGCTGGGATCCTCTGGATCCGGGTACGGCTCTCTCAGCTTCGGGTACGGCTCTCTTCTTTACGTTTGAGCTGTTGCGCGCATTACAATGCTGTGTGTGCGCCAAACAAAGCCAGTCTGGATTCAACGCCGCTGTGTGACCCGGATAGCCCCACTCGCCCAGGCAATGGCGACGGACGGGAAGGCAAGTGATTTGGCCTGATAGGATCATTTTAACAGTGAGGCATGGCGTGTGAGCCAAGCCCTGTGTGCACTGTGTGCACTGTGTGCCAAGCCCTGTGGTTAAGAAGCCCTTCTCTTGCGCTGGGAGGCTATCGCGGCACAAACCCGAGCCGAGAGCCTCAGCGCCTGCCTACACGTTACCCCGTGCCACGCGGATCCCTTCACCGAAGTAACCGTACATGCTACACGCGCATGGGCCGCGGCACTTCCTTGCCTTCAGGTGTACGTCCTCCTCGTCAAGGGGAAAGTCAAGGAGGGACAGGCAGCGGCTTTTGAGAAATGCTTCACGCCCCTTGCAAAGTACGTGACGGAGAACGAGGATGGGTGTCTCTCATACCAGCTCAGCTGGGGCGAGGAGGACAAGGACAGCTTGATCATTTTCGAACGTTACGTGAGCAAGGAGTACCTCGAGAACGTCCACTGTGAGTACCTCGGGCTTGGACGATTCCAGGATCGCCAGCATCTAGCACTTAAGCAGGGGCGTTTTGTAACGCTATGCATGGGACGATAGACAGGCATCGTCGCCACCGTTCTCTTATTTCATGAAGAGAAACCTGCACAGAACGAGGGAGCCCGCCTCTACGGCCATACACGCCCGAAGCGCGACGTTTCCAATAGAGTGGGCGGGTACAGAGCAAGACATGTGACGTTCGTCCCGCCCCCCAAAAGACCGACTCACCAGCTTACCCGGTTTGCCGAACTTCACCTGGTGGACTGCTAGTTGTCAAGGTCGAGCTGCTGGTCTTGTCCTGTCTTGTCATGGCCACCGGTCCGACGTCATTGTTATCGTCGCGGTCGGACGGCGCTGAGCGGTTACTAGACCGTCGTGCGCCCAGCCAGCCCACCCGGCTGTACAGACCTGATGAAAAAAAACACCGAGCCAGGAGGCGTTAGGGTGCATCCGTTGGTTGTCACGGATGCACCCTGACGCCTCATGCAGCCTCATGAACCCGGGTCTGTCAGACACACGCAGGGTTTCGGTGGTTCTCATCACGGGAGGGCTGCATGTCCCTCCCGCTGTCTGCGCCCTTTCTCGCCTCTCCGCCTGTAACCTTTCCACAGAAAAAAAACGCTTCCGAAGCACATGCCGTCAGCAGTCATTTGGCCACGAGCTAGGGCTCGAAGCCAATGCCTCAAGGATCGTCTGTTGGTCACTCCTCAGTCGCCAACTGTATGCCTACTCCCTTCCTCTCTGACACCATCGTGTGCAGGGAAGTCCGAGCCGTTTGCCCAGTTCCGGAAGGATCTGGAGTCCAACGGAGTGGTCTGGGAGTCCAAGGAGGTCTACAAGTACTACGAGACCGGGCCGGGCTTCCCTGCGCGCTAGAAAAGTCTCGTCACGATTGTTCCTTGGCTGGCAAAGTTGAAGATGCCCTGTCGGTCTGCGCCAGCGGTCTGCACGCGCGGAATTGTTTTGCAATTGTCTGATTGTGTGGCTGCCTGTCAAAACGATGCCGACGGTGCGCAGGCGGTTTTGGAAGGGTGAAAGGGACTGGTCATGCGTTATCGTGAATGTGTAGCGTTTGATGCGTGCCCAAGTGTATTGGCGCTGCCTGCGGAGCAGAGCTAAAAGGATGCGGGTTGCCACGGACGTGGCCATCAACTCAACACATGCGGCCAGCGACGGCTCACAGCCGGTGTGACGTCTGCATACGGAACCTGGCACGCGCTTCAAGCCAACCGCAGTGTGACCTTACGTGCAATGTGACCTGTTTTGCTGGACGCTAGTGCGGTGATGGGCCATGAGGGACCGGCGGATAGGGGCGTTGCCTGCTAATGGGGGTTCTTGGTCAAATGCCGACGGGTTTGGTTCCTATGATACATCATCCTTGTAACGCATATTCAACGAGCAATTGCTAATATGGCTGTGGTCCTCAGAAGGCTATTATCGCATCTAGTTGCCCGCTGGTTGCCTTGAAGATCCGCAGACCCCTTGCCATAGTAGTACCGAGGTGGAGAACCCATAGGGTATAGATTCCACATGATGCTTGGGCACATTGTCACCTGGCAATCACGATCGTTGAGGCTGTGCACATACTCAAATGGCTTATGGACGTCAAGCTTTTAGTGCGTGGTCAAAGGGCTGTAAAAGGAGAAATCTGCAGAGAAAGAGGGAGCCCGCCTCTACGGTCATACACGCCCGAAGGCGCGACGTTTCCAATAGGGCGGGCGGGTACAGAGCAAGACATGTACCAAGGCTCCACTGGGCTGTAACCTCAGACCCAAGGAGGTTGCGAGCCGCAATGCGCCGTGCTGTCTCCGCTGCCTAGCTCGTGCGAGACTGACATACACGGCTTGTTTCTTCAAGCGCGAAGGCGAGATACGTCCTGCAAGACGGTATGCCTATTCCCCTGCTGGCACCCGTGTGCTCCACTCCCATGTCACTTCTGGAGCTTGAGAGGGCAATAGCGGCCGCAGTCAGAGCGTGTGCATGCTCTGCTTACGGTGTTAGTGGGGCTGTATGGCTGTACATACTGTACGACACTGTCGTGGAAAGGCTGTTTCGAAAGCGCATCCCCTTCTATGGTCTAGTCAACGTGGCCTAGCCGTCGCTCATGTTGAAAATCGGAAGCACGATACCAAAGCAGCAGCTGAGAACAAGTTTAGTAAACGTTCGTCGCAACTCTCCCAACTTTCGCTGAGCCTCGCTATTGCTTTTGATAACGAACAGATGCACGGGATGAAACGAGGCAACAGAGCGTGCGGGTGCAACTGCTAGGCACAAGGCGCGAAGGCGAGCGCGATGGCTGTACACGCTTCGCGCAGCGTGCATGAGGAGGGGAAGACTACGGATTGCGTCCTGAGGATCAGCAACAAGTCCGAACGCCGATGCCATGTTCAGTGGGTGGATTTCAACGGGCTTCAACACACCTACATGACCATCGACCCTGGGCACGCGAGGCCGCAACGTAAGGGAAATAGGTCGGAACAACTCATTCTGCGAGCCCGAAGCATCCAGCCACACAGCGGTCACGTTAGTTGCGCATGGTAGTTGCATACCCAGGGGCACCCGCTCTTATGACTGGGAGCCTACTGCCTCAACAACACTCTTAACTTCCCTCCCTGAAACTCAGAGACCTTCACAACTCATCTCTGGCGCGTGCGATGTGCCGAGTCAGGGGCTCTTTTGGGAGAGTATGCAGGTATGCAAAGCGGTGGCCCAGGACGCGCTGGGAGGGAGCGTGCATGGTGATGCTGATTGCCTCCTTTGCGTTTTTGCTTATGTTGTCATGTGTTATGGGTTGCTGATATGTTTCTTTGCTGGCTCACCCTGGGCTGCCCTTGCAAAGGAGCTCTCAGGACGGACAAACAACGGGTGCATCCTGCAAATATCCTGCGGGTCAGACTTTGATATGGCTTCAGTCATGCACGCGTGCAGGACCGTCAGCTATTCTTGAGGTGGAGCCGGACGGAAGCCTGAGCGTATGTGACTGGTCTGGGACACTGCCGCTGCCCAAGCCGGAATGGGGAGACTACAGCAAGTGTGGAGATGCGTTGGGGATTGAGATATGGGTGGGTGTGCTTCCGCCAGGCACGGGCTGCGCCTAATGCTCTCCTCCGTAGTCATGTTGTGGTAGGACCCCTCAGCTTTCTATTGGAGGGAGTTCAGCCGTGCAATAAGTTTGTAATTATGTGCAGCATTTGGCAGCGGGGTCGGGGCGGCTAATGCACCTACGTGGGACACAATCAATACGGGCCCTGGTGGCGTTGCTTCGCTGATGCGGTCATGCCCATGCTGCATCGGCCCGATCGTCCGGCATTCAGTCGATGGGTGATGGGTGCGCCTGTTCGGCTGAGTGTAGGCGTACGCCTGCGTGGAGGCGCGCGCCATCCAGAATGCTGAGCACATTGTGCGACGAATGCTGGAGGCATCACCCGCGGATGTGGTGCGGCGGCTAGTCTCTGGCGGTGCGGTGATTGCGATCATTGGCCGCAACCAGGTCACGACAGACATCCCCGCGCACTCTTTCATGCGTTGGTCAGAAGGTAAGCCACAATCGTTGATGAGTGTGGGTCATACGTGACATGTGTGACGCGTCCATGCGGCAAGCGGCAACCCTCCGAAGCTGTGGCTGTCGCTGCGGTCGCGCTTCCGTACAGGCGGGCGCGACACGGACAGCACAACACGCGGCCTGGGGGGTACCAAGGAGAGCCCCGTCACCAGCTGCGGCGAGGAGAACCTGCTGATGGAGGACGACAGGTGAAGCAGACAGGCTCGAACCGTAGACGCCCTTGTTGCGACCCCCCAACCGTCTGCTGTGTCTCGGCATGACTTATGCCCCCTCCTCAGGTTTTATCCGTCCGAAAACATCCTCGTCCACGAGTTCGGGCACACTGTCATGAACATCGGCCTCACAGCGGAAGACCGCATGCGCATCAAGCAGCTGTACGACAGCGCTTTCCGGCAGCAGCTATACGAAAAGAGTAAGTGTTGTTCTGAAAGTGCAATCCTTACTAAAACAACTTGCGAAATAGCGCGGGGACAAAGGGCCGGCATGTGTATGCATTGTTGCCATCGGCTGGTTACGGTCAGGGTTTGCACACCATGATGCCATTACATGGGATCTGCCATGAGGCCGCGTCCGACGCGGTTTTGCATGTTGTGCCATGCGTGTGACACTAAAGTGCACAGGAGCGTACACGCACACCTGCGGTTTCAGCTCTCAATTGGGCCGCTTGCGTGTGCCACTCTTGCAGCAGCGTCACGCCCTTGACGTCTGCTGGCGCTCACCATTTACTGTGCAGGCGCATACATCATGGAGAATGAGGAGGAGTATTGGGCAGAAGGAACTCAGGTGGACAGCTGAGGGCCTTGCCTGTTCTGGTAGTTGCGTCAGGCTTCAGATCTTGTTCGGATAGAAGGCGGCAAGGAGTGTTTGCCTTTCTTTACATCTGACGTTATTACTGCAGGCATGGTTTAACGCCACAATCCGAACGGACGTCACCTCGGGTGTTAACACGCGAGAGAAGCTGCGCGAGCGCGACCCTGGGCTCGCCGCGATGATGGTCCGGGCCTACGGCGACGGGCCTTGGAGGTCGGTCTGGGCATGCAGTGGGCAGAGTGTCCCCCAGGAAGGATTGTAACCGGGGCATTGCTTGCTACTAACGCCATCATGGACTAAGCATTGGCATAGTCACTGCGCTTACAAACCGACCTTACGCGTACCGGTCTCTCCTACACAGTTTCTTGGCTGGACTCATAGATCTTGTGGTATTCCAAAGTGGCAACGACAGTGCCAACTGGCCCTGCTTTCTGCCGCCAGGTACCCGAACGACAGCCCTGCCGCCTTCCACATGCGGCGCAAGAGGAGGGTAGATACGGTTGGCTCGGACGCTGCCGCTGCTCGCTCTGAGCCAGCGTCGCCCAAGGCCGCCCCCGCGGTGCCCGTCCCGGGCGTCCTGCGGTCGCGCACTGAGACGGCCGGCGAGGCTGGGCCGGGGTCCGCTACCATCATGAGCGCGCCCGGTGTGGAGGACACTATGGACCGGGCTAGACTGGCGGCGCTCGCTGGGTCGGGGTACGGCAGCAGTCTGCGGCTGCCGTCCCTGGCTGGCTGCCTGCCGGGCGGCCGGCTAGGAGCGGACATATGCGGGGCATCGTGCGGCGGGGAGCCGGCCCCCGGGTGTGGGGCGGCGGTGTGGGCGGCGGTGCGGGAGGCGGTGTTGGGCCACGCAGCGCACTCAACCGTCAAACTTTCGTAAGCAAGTCATTGAGCAAACATAGCTACATAGGTAGATTTGATCCCATGAAAGATTGCTTACTGTGCGGGTGTCAGGGATGCTAGTGCGTTCCTGTTGCGTTCCAATGCATGGATCTTCCTTGCACGACGAGGAGTCGGTCAGCTGTGAATAGTTCGAGTTTTTTTTGGCAACACCTAGATTGCAACAGCAAAGTCCGTATCTTTTGATGGTGACCAAGTTCTGTTAGGATCCGTGTTAGGATTGGGGGAGAGTTTGTGAGGAGAGGACGGGCGAGTAGGGTCTGAACGGGCACGTAGTGACGCTCAGTGCATCCAACCTGGAAGGTATCTGCGGACGTGTATACATCCTATGTCTACACATTTGCATCAGTATACGTGCCTAGCATTTCACGACATGTGATGGTCATCTCGTGTACTTAGGTATGAGCGTGAAGCTGCTGCGTGGCGTGCAGTTGCCGAGCCATGGATCAGCGTACTAGCCGCTGACACAGGCGGAAACGTACGGGGAATGAGAGAGTCCGAGCACACTCTGCTACCGCCCGCGGCAATGTCTCGCCCGGTCCCGCCTTGGCCATCTGGGTATTACTTGGCTCTTACCGGGCCGGAGGTGCCAGTGGAGCTTGGATGTCATACAGTTAATTGCTACACACGTGTTGTGTGCGGGTGTGGACGACCAGTGAAGTCATGCACGCCGGTGGAGCTCTACAGGCCATACGTTGGAACCGAGGGTTGTCATACGAGCTGCGTTGGTTGGAGCCTCCTCAAGCCCATATTTGAACTCGTCGGGGTCATTGCCCGGTCGCAGCATTGCCGCCCACAGCTCCTTAGGCGCGACCGCGTTGCCTACTCTGGCTTCCTTTGTGCGTGAGATCCTTTGCGGGCAAATCCGAGTCTTTAAGTCTGGTTACCCTCACTTCCACTCGACATCCTGGCCCCCAGGTTGTGGTGGCGGCTGCCGCTCGGGGCCATCTCGCGGCTTAGCGTCGGTTGGCTAGTGTCGGTCGGCCCGGCCTGCCTTTGTGTGGTTGCCTCTTGGATAAGCTGTCGCGCGGTGCTCCTCTCGCTTCCGTGTGTAAGAACTGAGCCCTTACCGTAGCCGTGCACGTACCGAGCCCCTACCGTCAGTCAGCTTAACTGCCCGTGACAGCTGCGGGTTGGTACACAGCGTAGACTTCGGACGGAGTGTGTGGACATACAGACAGAATGCAGACATTGCCTCACTCATTGGGTAGCGCCATACATGTACCTCGGTAGTCTACATTGTGCAACGCTTCTCTGCGCTACATCGGCAAATGGCAGGGATGACCCTGACCACAAGCGGCACATTGATAACAGCCCTCATCCACGGGCACACGGGCCTCCAGAAGACCAGAGTACATGTGTGATCAGGGTTCGGAATGAGCAAGGCCCTTGATGACCTTAGTCCGCCGTTACTGTAGCGCCATAGAGACTTAGAGAGGAAAGTGTAGGAGAGGATCTTGAGATGGTCAAAGACTGTAAGGAAACGGGGGGCCGCTTTCACGGACATGCCGGTACACATCCGAAGGCAAAACTGGAACAATCACCATTGGGATGGGGTGGCGCGAGGCAAGGCCAGTAATGAGTGAGCATATGGACCCTCCTGTCCCACAGGGAGCAATACGGAGCAATTTACCAGGGCCTCATAGCCGCCTGGCTTGGCATTGCGTGTGGCGCCCGATGTGCTGTGCCGTGACTGTCGTCGGTCTGCCATCGGTCCGTCGGTGCCCAGCGATTACCTTACCGGCATATGCCCAGCCCGCGCACTCGGAACGCCGAGCGGCGGTATACACGCCTGTCAATCAGGAGGGGTGAAATAGGGGCTAATCCACCCAATCCAGGGGGTGGGGGTCGGTCACCAATCCAAATGGGGTTGGCTAATCCAGCCGTTTCTTATCCGGCGATCCAGCAATCCTCGTGGCGGTGTCGCATCCCAATCCCTAATCCAGGTTCGGCCAGGCAATCCCAATCCACCCATCCCGGCTGTCCTCCTATCTCCAATCCAGCTCTTTGACCGCCTCAGTCCATCTGCAATCCGGCAATCCCTAGGGTATGGCCCCGTGCTGTAATCCAGTGTCATAGACAGCTGCGTGCTTGTTGCTCTCAGCTGCTACGGCTGTTTTGCTCCCTGAATGAATGGTAGGCGACGTATGTGGCACAACTATTGCTACAACGCGTCGTACATCGTACTGCACCATGTCACGGCCACTAACGGAAGTACAAAAAGACATCAACTGGTATCGACGCTAGGGGTTTAGCCGCTATTGCCTCCCTTGGTGAACCCGCGCAACCCGTACAGCCCGCAATTGGAGCACCTACCAGATCCGGGCGCGTACCAAAAATGTCGTACAAGATGCAGAGCACCCTCTAATCCTTCGTAGCTCCAGGTGCCGCTCTGTGCGTGGGGTGCGGGAGCGGTTCAACTTTGCTAGGGGAGCACTGCATGGTGAGGCAAAGCGCACCTACATCTTGCCGCGCTCAGGAACTGCATTCTAGGGTTCTGTATACTTTCACACAAGGCTGTGTGCGTACATTCCTGTGCGATTGTTAGTATGTTGGTCGTCCGTGGTCGTACAGAGCGTGGTTTCCAAGTAGCCGGGTGTACTTCCAGGACGTTCATTGCATATCTGCAGACGTGTACTCCTGTACTGTCGGTTATGGACTTATGGTTGTTTCTATGCGAAGCAAGTTGTACACGAAATCGTTTTTAGGGTTTCACTGCACATGCCAGGTACCCTCTGTGCGCAGGAAGAGGCCCTGTGGGGCTACATTCGTGTGGGCAAAAGCTTGTTGAAGTGACCCGAAGGGGCACCTGAGGTTCTATGTTGGCGTGTCTGTGGGCAGGGGCGGGGGCGAGGTGCCTTTTTCATACAAGGCTGCGCCGTGTAACAAGCAAACTATCGTTGCAACGGCGCAGTGCGATTTCTACGACGCAGACTGAGGACGGGAAGGGGCCAGCCCATATGAGGGACCATAAGGACGTACATACAAGCCATAACCAGAGGGGCCAGCTGCGCGGCATATCCGTAATCCATAGCGCTCACCCAACCGCAATCCGCCACGGCCAGCAATCCCTAATACTCCATCCTCCGAGACGGGCAATCCCCAATCCAGCAATCCGACCGTTCCCCGTAATCCCCAATCCACCAATCCAAAACCCCTCACCCCTCACCCCTCCGGTCAATCAAGGGCGCCAAATGGATGGAGTCGGGCGTCGTCATTACATAGATGTTGCTGTTGTTGTTTCGCGCTTACGCTCGTCGTATGCGTTGTTCCTTTTCAACATAGATGTTGCGGCATGTAGTAGCAGGCCAAACCACTCCTTCCGCAGTAGTCGAGCGCCGAAGGACCTGTGGAGAGGCGAGAGGCGGCAGGCCACTCGTCGCGAAGCATCGGAGCTGCGAGCGGGTATCGCAGCAAAGGGGTGGATAGAGGAGGCAGCACGAGAGCCGCAACATGGCAATTATTGGCTGGAAACAAGGCTGCAAAGTAAGAGTGAGCCAGGGCCGCGGGGGCTGCGAACACAGATTACAACGCACGGTGGCCATGCAACTCTGGGCAGCTGCAACCTCCCTGTTGTTCTCGGTCTGCGTGGTATCTTCCAGCTGCCCAGACAGGTCACGACACGTACCCTACGACACGTACCCAAAACACAGTGCCGTCGTACGGCGCGGTGGCTGTCTCGCGCTGAAGCCATCACCCGACCATACGTCTTAGTATAGCGTGCCCAACATGGCGGACGACCTGGACGACGCACTATTCTCGCTAGCCGCTGGTCGCAACAAGCCTGCCTCAAAGAAGCGAAGCCGCAAAAATTCTGAAAGCGAAGATGAAGGAGCGATTAGCGACCCTGAGTCAGAGGAGGCGCCCCGCAAGAAGAAAAGCGGGAACAGCAAGACTTCAGCTGGCAGCAAGCGCGGCAAGAAGGTGCAGAGCGAGGAGGAGGATGACGATGATGATGATAGCGAGTTTGATGACCAGGAGGGTCTTTTCGAGAACGAGGAGGATCGGCGCAAGCTCATGGCCATGACTGAGCTTGAGCGTGAGATGATTCTAGCAGACCGTGCGGAGGCGCGCGACAAAGAGCGCCAGAGGAAGCAGCTTCTGCAGCAGCGTGCCGTCATGGACAAGGTACGTAGTCGGATGGGGGCTTGGGAGGGTTTCGTCGTGCCCGTGGGCAGGCACGCCGTCCGTGCCCTCAATCTCCACCTGGCGCCGCACAGGGTCGACGAAAAGATGAAAAGGGGGCTGGGCGTGTTGCTGATGGCCGGGTGGCTCCGCGCAACCGTGCCGCGAAGGGGGCCGCGGCAGCCCGCGGTGCCAGCGAGTGGAGCGACGAGGAGTCCGAAGGCCGCGGCAAGTCATCGGACGAGGAAGAAGAGGCGAGTATCCATTCTGGTTGAGCTGCCGTGCTGTACCGCGGCAATCTCCAACTACAGGCGTTCCTCATGACCGGTTCCAGTGCGAAGCAAGTGAGAGCCGCGTCGTGGGGGCATGCCAGCAGCACTGGTGCCATACGGATTAGTACTGAGCCATATGAGCCTTGCCATTTATGCCCCTCATACCTCTCTTGCATGTCCCTCAGTTTCGGCCCAGCAGCAGCTCTGGTGAAAGCTCGGATGAGGAGGACGGACAGGCGGGACGCCGAGGGCGGGAGGACGAGGAGGAGGGCGAAGCACAGAGAGAGCCGGCATCACAGGTAGGAGCAGGTCGCGATGTATCACTGCGGCGTGGGCGCAGTTTGACGGTTTGGCCTGCCAGGCGCGGGAGTATATGAAGCGCATGTGCGGACTGCACCATGGGAGCGGAAGGGCATGCCTGTCCTGGACAATCCGGGCGCGGAAATTGAGATTGTTCTGGAGGCGTACGCGTAACGACTGGCATTATGCATGTCGGGGCACATGTCTAGGGCCTAGCCATACATTACAGTTGTCATACGCGCACCGGGACCGCCCAAGTCCCCGGTGTGAGCTTGATCGCAATTTCTGGATATTCCCTAGGCACCGAGTCGGGGCCCCGACCGCGGCGCTCCAGCTGCGGCTCCGCCGTTGCAGCCCTCAGCATTTGGCGGCTCTGTGGCGGCTGGCGCTCCTTCTGCGGAGGATGAGGAGAGGCGCAGGCAAACAGCGGCTGCTGCTGTTGCAAGAGAGCGGCTGCGCGAACGGGATCGGCCACCCTCCGACGACGATGAGGTTGGTTGAATGCTTGGGTTGCAAATGCCGGGATGGCCGCTATCTGGACCATGTCAGGTACATACAGCGTCTCGACCGTCATCCTACCTGCACATATTACACTGCATACGGCTCAAGCTGCCGCAGGTTGCACCCACCAAAAATTGACATGTTGTCCTGTTGCAGCTTGAGCCGTAGCATCGGCACTAGCAAGGTGCAGCTGCCTGCCTGGGCCGTCAACTCTCAACCGCTTGCACGCCATGCCTTAGCAAAGGATACGTCTCACCTGCTCTGCCACTTGTACGCTGCATTAACGCCAACGCTTGAACCCTGCTCCCTCTGCACGATTCTGAGCGAAGTCGGCTGAGGAGGCATCCCTGGAGGAGCTGCTGGGCTGCCAGGTGACCCGCGGCCAGCTGGAGGACTGGGTGACGCAGCCCTTCTTCGAACGGGACGCGCTGAGCGGCTGCGTGGTGCGCATGGCGTACGGACCCGGGACGCGCGACACCGCCGGACATACGCACCCGGGCTATATGATTATGGAGGTATGTGGCACCAGCAGTGTGCGCGCGGGGTACTGCTGACTCCCCTGTGCGCACATGGGTCTTGCAATGTGATGATGTTAATAGAAGCGAATCTCCATTGTCTCTCGAGTGCTTGCAGTGTATTTGTGTTAAATGTGAAATGCCGGACCCTACCCCGGTGCCGCCACTCAGATCACTGACATCCGTGAGTCAGGCCGGTCGTACGCGTTCGGGCCCCGCGGGGAGCACACTCGCAAGCACCTGGCTCTGCGGGACGGCCTGGGCATTGTCCGCGTGATGGCTATGGCCAATGTGTCCAGCAAGCCGGTAAGGGCTCAGCCAAGCGGAGGAGCTTCCGCGGGAAAATGGGATACTGGTTGTGCTCAGATGCAGCATGTTGGCAGCACATATTTCGTACCTTGGAAAGCAGGCCGATCAAATGCCTTTTACCGCTGAAAGGCAGCGTCTGCATCTTGGTAGGAGTTCCACCGCGGGGGCACGCCAGCGTGTATTCCGCGTGTATGCCCTGACTAGCCCTGTCCCGGCGCCTCCCACTCGCCATGCAGTTCGACCAAGCAGAGTACGAACGCTACCTGCGCCACTGCAGTAGAGCCAACCGCGCTGCCATCACGCGGGACGAGGCCGCAGCAGCGGGCAAGAAGGTGGAGGCGGCGAAAAAGTGAGCCGACGGTGAAGGGCCCGATCAGGGACTGGAGGCCGGACTGTACTATGAAGCATTATGCACTTCATTTTGGATTTCGGCACGGCAATGGCACACATCATCTCGTGGTAGAGCGGTCTGCACGGCACTGCACTTCACCGGCTGAGCTTAGGTTCGCTGTGTACTATCAACCCTCCGTCGCCTTGCAGCTACCGCTGGACGTCCGCTGACCTAAAGCAAGAGCTTGAGCGCAAGCGCGCGTCCCGAGCGGCCCCAGTGAACCCAGCGGCCGAGAAGGCTATGCTCAAGCGCCGGATAGAGCTCGCCGCTGCCGCGAAGAATGTCAACGAGGTCGCGCTGTGAGTACAATGCATCTGCAAGTACCTTGTTATGACAATTGGTGCGCACTGGCGCCCCTGAGACCCTGAAGCGCTATTTGCGCGCCGTGTTTTCTGACGTTGGCATGCTCTGTGCCCATACTCGTCTCCAGCCTGGAAGAGCAGCTTGCGGCGATGGAAACGGCTCTCATGCCTAAAACGGAGGACAAGCGCGCTTGTGGCATGACCGATCTCAACATGCGCAACCGGCAGCACAACCTGGTCGTGGCGTACAAGACCACGGCTGCAGAGGAACACGGTATGGCAGAATTCAGTGCTCCTGTCGCCTCTCCTGCAGAGCAGAATCGGAGGGCCACATTGGCCTTGTGATGCCGGTGGCCACATGAGCGGAACGTTGTACAAAAGGCTATTCTGTGCATGCACACGCGTTTCCTTTGGGAACGGGCCCGACAGGTAGGGGAGCTTGCTGCTTGATAGACAGACTGGCAAGCAGCAGAGACCGACGACTCTCATGCAACATGTTTATGCGTCGCTTCCGTCAAGTTGATGACTGTGGACGGGGTTGAAGAGCGCGAATGAGTTGTGAAGGGCGACAGGGTACAACGGTGATGTGCTTCGACCCAGGACCGGGCAAGGGCGCCGGTCTTATGTGCAACCTTCCATTCAGCATTCGCTTTAGGACATTGGTGTAACTTCCCACTCATGATGCCCGTTGCACGTGCAGGCGGGAACGACGGCACCGGCGGCGCCGACGTCTTCTCCCGCCGCGCAACCACGCTCAAGAATTACTGGAAAACCAAGGGCTCCGGCGGCAGTCGTGACGATGACGCCGGCGGCCAGTCCGCGGGCGCGGCTGCGGCGGCCAAGGCACAGGCGTCCCTGCCGGAGAAGTTGACGCGCGCACAGCAGCGGATGGACCCCGCCGAACTCATACGCCAACTGGGGCTGGATGTGGACCTGACACTGCTGCGGTCCACACCTCTGGTGCCGCCGCTACAGCAGCGGTTGCTGCCTTCAAAATGGCGTGGAAGCAGCGGAGCGCACGGCGGATTGGATCTCGCGGGCAAGAGCGTGCTGAGTCTTGCGGACTACAAGCGCCGCGCGGGTGACTTCTGAGCAGCAGTGGGAGCTCGCTCATCGGAATGCAAGGGGCTGACAGGGATTGATGCACATAGCATGTTTTACCAAATGTCGGCAAGTGCTCGTGGCTCTGATATCTCACATGATGCTTTCCCGAAAGGGGCGTGGCCTTTGGAAGGGGTCGCGGAATGTGCAGGCACCCGGGGAGCGGGGACGCTGAGCCGCGAATGTGCCATTAGTGCCGGCAGCTTGGTCACTTTTGTACTGCGACAGGGTAGACCCTTGGACGGATGGCGCGTTTTGTGGCCGGGATCAAGTGAAGGCTGCAGGGGCCTCCCAGTGCATGCTTGGGTGCGTCCTCTGGCTCCCTCATTTCAGCCTACCATGCGTTCTTTCTGGCCCACCATGTTGTATTGCTCGTGCCAACCTGTAGGCACACAACCGCTGTGTGTTTGTTCGCTGCTGCGCGTGTGGCGGGGAAAGGGAATTGCTGCCAGAGATAACGTGCGTCTCAAATAGGGTTCGCCCGAATCCTCCCCCTTCCCACCCCCATATTGATTATGTGGTAACCCCGAAACGATGACCCGTATGCAAGCGTAAGCTGTGCCAGTGGTGAGACGAAAGGCAAACAAGGCCGGCCCAAACCTGGCATCTTTAAGAGTTATCCAAACATATATAGCTCCAAATGAGCACCTGATGAATAGATAATCAGGCGCAATCGCAGCTCAGAAAACTCGCCGTACATGATTCGCGCTCGGTGTTCGCCGCCGCACGTCTAGGAAGGTGCTCTGAGTTGGCTCATGGCGGTGGGAAGCAGGGAAAAATGGCGACGCGAACGTCCTTTCGCCCCAGGCCCGTTGACATATCGCGCCAGCTCAACATTGTTCGGGACGTTGCGGAGTTAGATAGCACAGATGACCTCGAACAGGGCACGGGCCCGGTCGCAGGCCCCTTGGAACAGGTCAGTCAAGACGATCGATGCTTCAACCTAACTGCTCTGTTCCGCAACGCGTCATGACGACGTACACCTGCCGATAAAGCTCTATTCAGCGCTGCATTTTTAAGCACGAACGGCACGTGCCCCTCCTTCGCGCCATCGTATGTCGGCGTGTTCGTTGACCCCGACCACCCCCTCCACTCCACCCCTTGCTCACAACCCTCCCCCAACACCCACTCGCTTTCTCGTGCGCATGCCAAACATGAAGTGTCCTTCCCCCTCCACAGCCTGTGCCTGCAGGCCCACAGAAGAAGAAAAAAGAGGTCAAGGAAATTCCCGTGCCGGAGGTCCGCATCGTGCCAGGTTACACCCGGGAATACCTCCCTAGCTTTCGAATACCCGACACGTACATCCGTGGGAAAGGTGCGTGCGGCTGCTCTTGATCTCCTTGCAAAACCTTCTATAGCGCAGTTGTGTCAGCCGGTTCCCCTCACCACAAGGCTTACCTCCGTTCACACGGATGGCCTGTCCCCTCCAAGCCATTGAAGCCTCCGTAATGCCACATGTGCCACATTATTACAACGTAGGCGGAGTGGGTTGGGCACGGGAGGATTACTGCGACTATGACCTTGATAACGAGGACGAGGACTGGCTGGAGACCTTCAACTCTGGGGGTGCCAACCGACTTTCGGAGGAGAAGTTTGAGTCCATGCTGTGGCGACTTGAAACCGCAAACGCGGAGGCAAATCAGCGGCTTATTAGCGAGCCGGGTAAATGCGGGTCGGGCTTTGATTGGGTTCTGGTGTTCGGGACGATAAGGCGCGCTGGAGGGCTCAGACGACGGGAGCATGCGAACCAGACCACGAACGTCCGGTGAAACTTTGACGCAACAGCGCCCATCATCAGCGCCCTGGTGCTCCCGGTGTGGGCATTACCTGCCAGAAAGCTCTTCATCCATCGTCGCATACTGCCCGGGCATGTGCGTGTTGCCACGTGGGAGCCACCCATGTTTATACACGTGATAGGCGCATGCTTTGCTGGACGGTTAAGCGGGGACGGATTTTTTGTCCCGAACCCCGCGGCGTCGTTTACGTCCTCCAAAGGTATGGCCACCGACTGGCGTATGCTGCCGGCCGCGGTGGCCGCCACGTCCAACATGCCGCGTGACGAGGCCCTCGCCATCCTGCGGAAGCACGCCTGCGCGCGGGACGCCATCCTGCTCGCCGTGTACGAGTACTGGCGCGCCAAGCGGGAGCGCTGGGGGAAACCCATCATGCGACGGCTGCAGGTGCGAATGCTTGAACGGCATAGCGGATCTCTCAACGCCACATCTTGCGGTGTTATATGTTGGTGGTAGCGGTGCATGGCTAATGAAGGTGCATGGCTGCGCACAGCTCCATGACGAGGCTGCCAACCATAAGTCTTGACCGCCCACGTACCTGTGCAGGCGCCCACAAACCCCAGCGACACGAATCCCTACAACGTGTTCAGGTGGGTGCCCGATACATGTTTTGGCGGGGCTCAGGTCCTTGTTCCTTGTTGTCTTAGTAGGTTTCTACCCGCTAGGCATTGTCCTGGGTTTGTCGACAGCACATCTCTCATGCCCACCCCTGTGCTTTTCGGTAGGCCACGGGAGCGCGTCAACCGGCCTCAGACGCGGCGGAGGCGTGAGAACACGCACGACTGCCTGGACAAGATGCGGCAGATCCGCGAAAGCATGCTGCGGGTGGGTGAAGATAAGCAGTGAGGCCGGGACGTAATGCATTGCACACAAGACGATGAGGGCCATGTTGTCTATTGCTGTCTCGGTACACGACCGTGCCCGATGCGTGAAAGGGTCGGGTGCTGAACCCCATCCCGTCTGCCCCGTCCTCTCCGGGCAGTCACTCGAGTTGACGGAGCTGCTCACATTTCGCGAGGCGCGGAAACGGGACCTCCACGTAAGTGGTACGCACGCGTGCATCCCGCTCACCAGCGGGCCTGGGTCGTCGTGCCTCCGCCATCAGCGGTCCGGCGACTGCCATGGGCGGGATTCGTTTCAAACACCAATCCACGATGGCGCACATAGCATTGCCTCAGAGTACTTAGGGGCACGGTGGCAGCTGGGCTGCAGAGAGCACCGAAAGTTTATTGATGTTCCCGCGTTCACGGGCGGGCCATCGACGTGATGGAGCTATCGGGGTGCCGTTCTCGGTCTGGTCGTCCTTCCGTCCTCTTCCTGATGCCGGACAACCCCTTGTTGCCGGGCAGCGACTGGATGTGGACATGCAGCGGTACCAGCTGGCACGGCACCACCAGCCTCGGCCGCAGCAGGAGGCAGCAGAGGCGGAGGCGGCTACGCAACTTCGGGAGGTGCAGGCGAGGAGCAAGCAGGGCGAGAGCAGGTGCGGACACTGGGCCAGCCACTTGGACCCTGCGTTTTGCGGAGACCGATCTCGGGCGCCGCGGCCTTTGAATCGCATGGGACGTGCGGAAAACAGCGGCACGATGCGCGCGCATGTGCTGCACGTGTGCCACGGTGATTTTGTTGTCCAGGCATCTCTGTCATGCCAGGCTGCTGCTGTTAGTATAGCTCGTGGGCAACATTTCGACCACACCTTCTCTTGGGCCGTAGGCTGCGCGCCTACCTGGAGTCGGGCGGGCAGCTGAGCGCCAGCATGAGTTACGACATCTCGCTGCGCCGTGCGCTCATGCGCAAGCGGCGGCGGCAGGAGATGGAGGGCTGCGCCAACGGCGAGGCCGTAGGACGCCTGCCGCCGCCTCCGCTGCAAGCCGACGATGAGATGCTCATGCTCTTCTCGCCGGACTTTACCAAACTCCTTGGGAAGCAGGCGGCGGCAACGGCGGCGGCCAACGGCAGCAGCTCCCCTGCCAGCAGCAAGCCGGCGTCGCCGGCTGCCGCGGGGCCGCCGCCGATCCTGGCGGTGCCCGCGGGCTTGGACTTGAGCTGCACTCGCGCTCGCATCGGCCGCTGCGGCCGGCCAATGCTCACGCGCTGCGACCCCTTCACAATGGAGTTCCACTCTCCGCTGCTGTCGGCGGATGGCACCTCGGAGGCAGGGCCCTTGGGGGAGGGTCCCACCATGCCGGCCCCCTCGCCCCTGGCGCTCCGGCACCCGCTGCTGCACTCGTCTCAGCAGCCTAGCGTCCCCTGGGCGGCCACCCTGGACCTGGAGTGGCTGCCCGAGGGCATTGCCGACAAGGCCATGTTGCGGGCGCAGCGGGAGCGGCGGCTGAACGCCGACCGGCTCAACGCCGCTGTCCTACGGCAAACGCAACAGTCGCTGCAGCAGCAGGCGGCGGGGGGCATTGTGGGCGCCTCTAGCATGGCAGGAGCCGCTGCGGCGGCGGCGGCAGCCTCGGCGCCTGCGGCACCGGGGACAGGGGCAGCAGGCGCGGGTGCAGGGGCCGCGCCGCCGCCCGCGTCCGCGCCGCCCGCTTCGGTGCCTGGGGCTGCAGCTGCGCCACGTCCGCCGCCGCCGCCGCCGGTACCAAACCAAGGAGCGCCGCCTGGGACGCTTCCTTACGCTCCATTGACTGGCGCGCCGCCGGGCACGCTACCACACTTGCCGCCGCCGGGCAGTGCTGCTCCCCAAGCAGCAGCGCCGGCGCTGCCCGTTTCTAGCGGGGCTCTTGCAGGACCCAGTGGGCTTGCTGCGGCCGACGGCCCCGGCTCCGCGGCAGCGACTCCCTTGCAGGCTGGCTTGCCGGGCGGGACGCCGCAACCAGCGCCGGGCAGCGCCGGCGCCCAGGCACGCAAGGTGCTAAAAGTGCCTGGGCCGCCGGCGGCGGGCGCGGCGCCGGCACCTGGCTCTGCAGGGGGGCCTCCTGCGGCTGTCGCTCGCTCGCCAGCGCCGGGGAGCGCGCTAATGGCGCCAAAACCGGCGGTAAGCGCATGAAATGGCGTGGATTACGTGCATCCATAGGCTGCCCATCGCTGAGGGCCTGACAATGCAGAGCTGGCCCTCACCATCAAAACCATTGTGCAGTCAAGATGAGTTTCACACCATGCCCCTGGTCGCAGCCGGTGGCAGGCCCAGGACCCGGCAGCGCTGCGGCGGCCGCCCCCGGCGGCGGGCCCCAGCCGCAGCCTTCTGGCCCCACGCCTCTCGGGGCCTCCACACCAGCTCCTTCGCTTGGCGGACCCGGAGCCGCAGCTGTGGGGCCTGGCGCGCTTGCACCTGGGCCCAGTGCCGCGCCGCCCGGTGCTGCGGTGGCTGGGGCCGCTGGGCCGGGCTTGTTAGGGGCGGTTCCGGGTGGAGTGGGCGCCACGCCTGGCTCGGCGGCTGGAGTCAAGAAGATGCTCCCCACCAGCAAGGCGGTGGCGGGGCCATCCTCCGCTTCCCAACTAAAGCGAGGGCCTGGGCGGCCACCCAAGGCAGCAAAGGTGGGCTGGGCAACTTCCCGTGTCCGCGTAGGGGACGGACCTGCGGGTTCCGGCCTGATGGGAATGCATGGTAGGAAGGAACGAATACAGTAGTGCCTGCGTGCGTAAGTTCCAGTCAATCGTCAAGCTGGCGACCAATGTGCCGTTGCGTTCCATTATGTCCCCTTGTCCCGCAGGCCACTCCCAACGGCGACGCGCTGCCGCCGCCGCCATCCTCGAGCACCACAGTCCCCATGGACATGCTTTAAGTAGCAGCCGGAAGCCGTTGCGGTGAGTCCGCTACCAAGCGGGAGGGCAACCGGTAGTGTCGATGCTCAGGTTGACCGGCACGGCGACGAGCGGATTGACGCCATGGCCGATAACCAGTGGTCGAGGAGCTGATTGATACAATGCGCTGAAGGTAGCCGTGCTGCCAAAGGGCCTCCGCTCATTTGGCGACATACGGATGGTACGGACGGTGTATGATGCGTTCATGTCTGTGTCTTACGACTGGTGGTGGTCCAGTGCTGTGACCGATTGTGTTGGTGGCCTACGCATGTGCGCTACTGCCGGGGGCTCACGATTACCCAACTGACTGAGCGGAGCGTTGCCAGGTGGGCAGGTGGCTAGTGTCGAGCTTGGGCGGGCAAGTACGTGAAGTGCTTGGGCTGAGTCCACTTACTGCTGATGCGGCGTCACGCGTCAGCGGTTGCAAGGTGCATGATTGGATAGCGGTGCTAGTCCTGTGTGCAGGTCTGGTACGAATCGTACCACAATTCGTATGCCGTCTCTGTCCTATAGGCGTCCTGAAACGCGTTTGCAAGGCTTCAGGTGCAGACCAGCCCTGGGTTCTGCCTTACACCAGGAGAGAGGCCAGGGGCTGTCGCAGCATGCGGTTGGTCTCTTGTCCACACTTTGCGGCAGCTGCGAAAGGTTGTCAGTATGGCAGGGACACAGGAGGACTGCTTGGATGCGGCGCGCCGATGCAAAGTGTAAGCTCTGGGCCATACGTCCTTACTACCGCCCATCTCATGAAGACGCACTGGCGTCGACAGCAGCTGAGCGCCGCTGATGTGCGCACAGTCTGCACCGTGTGCGTACTTGCATCGAGACGTTGCGGTGCACAACGCTGCACGCGGTGCAGCGGGGACTGCATTCTCACGTCATGTACGATGCCGTTACACGCGGCTAGCGAGACCAACAGTCGCAGTCGCGCAAAGGTTTTGGAAGCCGCGGTTGCACCCGTGCTACACCGCACATTTTCCTTCATGCCAAGGGCTTACTTCCAGCCGGGAAATTGTCCGCTCTCTCTGATAGATTAGCCATTCGACTTCGTCTGGGCACAGCTCCTACACCTTGAAATCCTAGTCCGCCCGTGCCGCCGGCAGCGCAGCATCCTTGTATTCGAGCTTGTCGCGGTCCCAGTTGCTGTCCAGCGACTGGCGGAACTCCCAGGCGCCATCGCCGTTGCGCAGGAAGAGGGCCTTCTCCCGGATGCTGCGGGGAATTGGCTTGTTCAGCCTCTTTGCCTTCTCATCCTGCGTTGAGGCGTGGGGCGTGGAGCAGGTTGCCAGATGCACGCCGCACCTTGCGCCGCACAGACGTTCCCGTGACTGATACCAAGATGCGCGGCGCCTTGAAGGCCCTTTACGGACATCCAAGCACGGTCGGAACGAAGGGGGTAGCATAACATGGAAACGACGCCCGCGAGTCTGTCAGGCATGCAGCGCCGTGACTTGGCAGTAGCTCTCCACGGGCCCCAGGCCGCGCCATCAGCACTCACCAGCATCTGCTTGATGTCCAGCTGGAACTCCAGCACCGCCTCGTCCGGGCTCACGCCCTGCTCCGCGCTGAGCACGTGGAGCTTCACGAACTCGAAGTTGTACATGGTCACCTGGGAGGGGCAAGCGGTTACTAGGGAGCAGGAACGGGGCAGTGAGCCATCACTGGGCACTTGTCGTCCAAGCAGCTAGGGCATGCCTGCCCATCCAGGTGTGTGTTCGGTCAGGTGGAGCGATACAGACGGGCACCAGCTCGCCCAACTTTCGGCCGTTCTGTACCGCCGTACTGCACCATGTTATCCGCGACATGCAGCCGTCCCTCTCCCGCACGACGTGTATGAACGTACCTTGACGTCCTCCTCAAAGGTGGTCCTAATCTTGCCGTCCGATGACACGGTCCCCTTGTGATTGGGGTTGTCCGGGTGCGTAGTCCTGGTAATATACTTCCATTCCCTCTGCAAGAAACCATGACGGAGGGGAGGAGGGCTGACTCTCGCGCGACAGAGCGCACGAACGCTCATACACATGCCTTGCCGTACGGCGCCAGGAGCAGTCTATCCGACGCAACTTCTCGCCACAACACACCGTACACACTGTACGTATGGCCTTCCCCTTGACATGCTGTACTGCCGCACCGTCAACCTGACACGCCCCAGCAACAACCCTTCCTGCCTTCGCGTAGGCCGAAAATCTTGCCCGCAGGACAGCTTCGGCCGATGGCGCCTGGATGGTGAGGCTGCGGTGATACCGCTCGCAGCAGGACTGGGGGGAGGGCACGGGGGCAGGCGTGCAGGAAGCGAGGTCAGCGTTTAGGGGCGCTGGCGGAAGGATCCGGAGCGATGCCCAAAGGCTTCCAGTTAGCTGGAAGTCTTCTGTCCCTTGTGAAAGGGTCAAAAAAGAGAAACCTGCACAGAAAGAGGGGGTCCGCCTCTACGGCCATACACGCCCGAAGGCGCGACGTTTCGAATACAGAGGGTGGGTACAGAGCAAAACGTGTGACGTTCGTCCCGCCCCGCGTTCGTCCTCCTAGTAGTATGGACGTTGCTGGTACACGCATCTCACTGCTAGCAATACCCGCTGCCTTGCCAGTGCGAACATACTTCGTTGCCGGATTGCTGTTCCCTAATGTTTATGTGGTTATTTGAGTCTCGGTCTCTTTGACACCGCTGGGGTGACCAGTTTGCTGAACAAGCAAGGTCAGGGGTAAGAGAAGCGGAGGCCGGGCCAGACTAAGAACGCATGTTGGGTTCAATTGCGCCACCCGTGCTTCGGGAAAGCACATAGGGGAAGGGCGACGAGGTGAAAGGACCGTGGCTGATCGTTTGGGGTCATGCCATGGGCGGAACTGGCCTCGAGATTTCCTGCACCACGACCCGAACCCCGGCGTACCTGGTACTCCTTCCCCGAACCACACGGGCACTCCTTTGACGGAGGTTTCTGGTCTCCTTTCTTTCCGAAGCCGAAGCCTCTTGCCGCAACGGCAACGCAGAGCCGGCGGTTGAATGACAGCGGACCAGCCCTGAAAGCGACATGCCTGCTTTGTCGCAGCATGTTGCAATTGCCGTGTTTATAAGCTGCTACGGCAAATTGCAGTATAGTGTGGATACACTACATACAATGCAAGTAAACGGAGCCGCCCAAGGCTTTCCGAGTGTGTGTGTGTGTGTCAGGAGCACAGTGTACATTCAAGAAATATGGGTTGCAAAGGTATCATGGTGAATGCTGTAAGAACGAGAACCAGAAACGGGGAAGGCAGCCTCTACTGTGTCGCCGTACCATCACTGTTTCACCCGTGCCAACAGACTAGTTTTTTTGTGGAAAAATTACGGCCAGAAAGGGTGCAGACATCGAGAGGGACAGAGCTGACAGAGAGCCCTCCCATGACAAGAACCAGCGAACCCCTGCCATACCTACAGCGCACCACGGCATCCAAGACCAAACACGGACAGCACGCACACGAGGAGAAGGAGCCCAGCACCTACAGATCACAGGACAGAAACCAACGGAAAAGCCATGACAGAAGAGAAATAGACAAGGAGGACACAAAGAGCACAGGGAGCAAGACATCCCTCCAGAAACGGAGATGGCAGCCTCTATGGACATACACACCCTGGTGT
>LSYV01000071.1:79130-98535 GCA_001584585.1 Gonium pectorale
CCCATATTTACGTACGTGTCACCAGCACGGGTCCTTCCGGTGTGTCAAAAAGCTGAAAACCCGAACCCGTCCACCGCAACCCGTCGACCAAGGGTCTCGCTGCACCGGCCCAAAACGGTAGCAGCACCGCCAGAGCGCTGCGCACAGCCCGTCACAACTACCTCCAACACCATCACCCACCTCAACCCCAAGCACAACCGGCAAGTTCAGCGGGCACCCTGCGACTGCATGCGTTGCCCACAGGTGCCCGCCCCGCGTCCTGCCTCCTGCTGCATTTTGTACGCCGTCTAGAGCTCCATGGCCGCCTCCGCCAATGCTCAATGCGCCACTGCCGACAGCTCGTCTGACTGGCTGGTCTCCGCTGCGATGTCCCACCATTGTTGCAAAGTCGCGCGCAGGTAGGCGAGCACAAGGTCCTTCCCGGCCCGCCATGGGCAAACCCGCTAGTTGCCCCAGATCTTCCCACCTCCTCTAAAACCCACCGCCATCTCCCCGGAACTGCACTGGAGAGCTCGCCTGCCTTTTCTTGTACCGCCCGCCTGCCCTACAGACCCCGCCTTCATATGTGTATGTCTGTACAGGTGTGGCTCCCCCAATTTACGGTACATCTTTGTGAGAACATGCATGGTGATGTAAAATGCGCTCATCGGGAAGTGGGTGGAAGTGAGGGGCCCCCACCCATACGGATACACAGTCCCCCACACCCGAAGGCGCGATGTTAGTTACCATCAGGGTGGGATGGTACAGGCGTTAGCACTGCAATTGAGCAGACGCCCCCCCCGAGTGCAGCTTACCAGCGTGTCGCCATTACCTCGCTCTGCTGTGCTGCATCGCCGCATCAGCACCGGCCCACGGCGGCCAGGCTAGGGCTACCGTGATTTGTGTGCTAACTTCAAGCCACATCTGCGGCCCAACTAATCAGATATGGAACTCGAGTCTATTACAGTCCATACTTAGACATTCTGGCGAATTAGTGTCGAAGGGATGAACTCAATGATAGGCAAGGGCGATGGAAGCAATCTACACATGTACATCTTGCCCACCCAAGCAAACCGGGTCACGGCAGAAGGCCACACACGAATGTGCAAAGCCAGCCAACCTCCCATTCCCAGCCCAATCATTCCTACAATAATCAAGGAATAGCAGGCGGCAATGGTTGCCTTTGCAGCGACACAGCCTCATGCGACACCACACAGGAAAAGGTAGGAGAGACGAAAGCAAAAACCGACGAACAGCACGCAGGGCCAGTGCTTTACGTCCCCTCACTCGTCCCAGCCAAGCAGTAGCCCTTAGGTCCGTCTTC
This sequence comes from Gonium pectorale, assembly GCA_001584585.1. Lineage (NCBI taxonomy): Eukaryota > Viridiplantae > Chlorophyta > Chlorophyceae > Chlamydomonadales > Volvocaceae > Gonium > Gonium pectorale. The sequence continues at coordinate 80,434 of LSYV01000071.1, forward strand.
AAGGCATGGGGGTATCTCAGCCGCTGTCGCTGCTCATCGCCTGCAGTCACCTCGTCCCCGCGACGCATTAAAAAAGGTCTGCTGGATGCCCGCCCCCCCCCCACACACAGCACAGCAGCAAGGAGCACAGTACCGCGCCCCCATTCCATCAGCGCACAAGCAGAGGAGACGAGTACGACTGGTGCAGACCCAATCGTGAAGAGCTCTCCTCACATGTACCATAACGTGCACCGTTGAAGGCAAGCCCGGACGAAGACCAGCACGTTCAGCGGCTATATCAGTACGGACTCACGAGTCCAACCGTGGATACTCTCGGGGCCATGAGTGTTGCATGCACAAGTGTATATTGCGCGGACGGCCACCCTCGCCGTGTCAAATCTCCCGTCCACGGTGCGACTTTATTCAGTTTATTGTTACCGACACTACCCAGATGATACCGTGGTCAACAGCAACTCCATCCATGCCCGGCACAAACACCGCCTTCCGCACCAGCACGTGCGCACACACTGCACGCAAGCCCATCAGCTTCTGCACGTTGCCCAGCTGTGGCGGCGAACGTGCATCAACTGCGGGCACTCCAAACCAGACCCAAATCCTGCCGCCTTGCCAAGAGATTGCATTTTCAGTCCCCAGGCCGCGTCCAATACACGTGAGGCGCTTGTCCCACATGGTGCAAAGGAGCAACACGCCTGGACCCAGTGCCATGCCATTCACAACTTTACACCGTACCAAGCTCTCCATGGTTCAATGAACACCTCTTGCCAGAGACCCGTTCAGGGAGTAGTGAGCCCCAGCCTCGCCTAGGGCGTGGGAATGCACGTGGAAGCCGGGTGCACCTGCGACAGCAGCATCGCTGCCGACATTTTGCCCGGCAGGAAGAAGCCCGCGACGCTGAGCAACAACAGAGCGATGCCCACGAATTCCGTGCGGATCACGGCGTCGGGTGCGTCGGACGCAGGCATTTGCAAAGCGCGGGGCGCCAGCAACGCCGCAGCGAGCGTGGCCGCCAGAACAGAGGCAAGCAGCGGCGCCATGGCAAAGCCGCCGCTGGCCTTGTCAGGCGCTACCGACAACAGCGGCGCGTCCTGCGTGGGCACAAGGAGCACCGGGAGTTCCGAGGTCAAAACCATTGGAGAATGCACCGAACCTGCGTTGGACAAGCACATCCTCAAAGGATCGGAAGGCACACATCACAGCAGCTCATGCCCAAAGAGAGTGCATGCTGCCCGTTGCCGGAGGACACTGAGTGATCCACACAAACCTGATTGACGTGGCGCGAAGACACCGAGAGGGGAGATGCCTCGACGTGCTTGGCGACGGGCGGCCGCACTACAGCGCGTGGCTTGGGTGCAGCGAAGAGCTCCGCTAGGCCGTGAGCAGCAGCGTCGCGCGGCAGCACGCGCAGCAGAGCACGCTGCAGGTGCACCGGGGAGGCGCCGTCCGCCGTGGCCCTCGAGATCGCCCAGAAAGCGCGCGCCTCAGGCAGCATAGAGAGGGCCGCCCAGGTCCTGGGCAGCAAGGCCGCCAGGTGCAGGGGGCTAACGCCGAGGGCGCCGATCCCGCCCCACTCCGCGTGCACGCCGCACGAGGCAGCCCAATTGGCAAGGGCAGCGACGGCGGTCGGGTTCCCTGAGCGCGCGCAGCGGTGCAGCACCGATAGGCCATCCGCGTAAGGGGCCTCCAGGATGGCCTGCGCGCTCTGCCCGTATTGCAGCAGCGCGCTCATTAGGAATGTGCTCACGCGGGCCAGGCCGGCGTCGGCGGCCCACCCAAGCAGCCGCTCGCAGACACACACCAACTCCAGCGTTACGCCGCCCTCGCCCTCAATGCTGCCCGAGACAGCGTCGGCGAAGACCTCGTCGCCATTCTCCTCCTCGTTGTCGCTCTCCTCCTCGTGGATGGTCTTGCTCACAGCCGTCGAGGTCAGGACCGCCGGTGGAGGGACCGGGCGCTCGTAGCTCCGCTTGTCGAGCACGCGGCCAAAGTCGATAATGAAAGACTCGAGGGAATCCATTGCCGCGGCGCCCCTGCGCAGCGCAGCAAGTCCCCAGCCCGACAGCTCCGCCGCAATGGCCGCGTTGGTTGACAGGAGGCACGGCCGCCAGTTGCTCAGTAGTGGCCCGGCCTGCGCCTCCAGCAGCAGCAGCCCTGTGCCGGGGGTGCCCCTGACGCGGATCATTATCACGTCCTCCGCGCTGCGGCCGGCGCTCTTCAGCGCCTCAACGTGACGCAGCGCGGCAGCCGCCGTTTTGCCGAAGTCAGTGTCCTCCGCAAGGGACGGCAGGGCAACGCCACCGGCGGCGAGTTGCTGAACCTCCACCGGCACGTAACCGCCTTGCATGCGTGCGAAAAACTCCACTCCTGCGCGCGCAAGCCCGGTGCCGAAGACGTACAGGGAAGCACACCCGGTGCCGTCGACGTGCACGGCGGGGCTCACGTAGGCGATAGTGGGCAGCGAATGGGCCGACTCCAGGTCGGCTATCCGCACGGAGTGCTGCGGTGCTGCGGACGCCGGCGCACCCGCTGGCCAAAGCGAGACCTCGTCGTGCGTCTGCACGAGCACAGTGCTGCAAGCGCCGGCGGCGCCGAGGCAGGCGCGCAGCGCTTTGCTGCACAGCGCCGACGGTGCTTCTGGCTCCTCATCCGGATAGATGGCGGGGGCCCGGCCTGAAGGACGTCCAGGACCAGCTGGGTGCAGCCTGGCCGCAGGAATCCCTGCACGATCGACGCATCGGCAGCGCTGCACAGATTGCGCAGGCGCTGGTACAGGTCCGGCGGGAGCTGGTCGGGCGTGCAGTTGGCGATCTTGATGCTGACGCGTACCATGAGGTCCTCACCCTTGTACTGCGCCGCAGCACCGCCGCTCGCCACCAGACGGCGCGCCAGGTCGAAGCTCGATTGCGCGCCTGGGCGTGGCGCCGCAGGGAATGGGCTGGCGGCAGCAGAGGCCGTTGCCTGGGACATGCCCACGTCACCGCTACCGCCGAACACACCGCTGCCGCTCATCAGCTCCGGCGTTCCAGACGGGTTCGCTGATGCCCAGCTGCTGCGGGGGCCGTAGCCCTGGCCGCTGACCGGCCCAGCAAGGCCTCCAGCCGTGCTTGAACTCACAACGCCCATGTACGTATCCATGATGGACAGACCTGAATTGATTGATGGGCGGGCGGTCGCCGCCATCTGCTGCTGCTGCGCCATCATCTGCTGCTGCTGGAGAATGCGCTGCTGCTTCAGGCGCTGTTGCGCTGCAAGGTCCAGGCCCGCCACACCGCCGCCTACTCCCTGCTGCCACGGCCCCGACACAGGCACGCCCGACGTGAAGCTGTTATTGGAGTTCAGTACCACGCCGCTTTGCGCCGGGCTGCTCGTCATGCTGCCCATCCACATCTGATCCGCCGTCTGCGGCGCAGGCTGCGCCGCCAGGCCGCCGAGGCAGGCGCCCGGAAGGAAGGCCGGGTTCACCGTGACGCCGGCCGAGGCCAGGCGGTCACGGGCCTCGGTTGCACGGGACGGCACAGGCACTCCGGGATCATCCAGATAGTCCATCTCGGTGCCCAGAATGCTGTCAAGGACGTCATCCAGTGGGTCCAGGCTTTCCGCAGAGGCCGCCTGCCAGCGGACGTAGCCCTTGTTGGCCATCGCCGACTGATGCTGGCCAGGCAGTGGCTGCCCAGCCGACAGCGGCTGCCCCGAAACCGGCTGTCCGGACAGAGGCTGCCCCGAGAGCGGTTGCAGAATTGACTGCGGAAGCGGGGCGGTAGTGGGCACGTCCATGGGCATAACGCCCATGCTGCCAAGGCCACCCTGCCACGCCGGCGCTGCGCTGCTGGACGACACCTTGGGTCCCAGGCTGTGCACCGAGATGCCCTGGTCCACAGCGCCATCCATGCCATAGCTTGCAACGGCCTGCATCGTAATATATTGCAGGGAAACAATGCAAATAGAGGAATTAATCGTTGGCGCACAGTCATCATGTTATAACAAGAAAACCCGACGAAACGATAGGAAAGCCGCGGCGAACACCGCACTTTCATGACTGTATATGTGCATACCTTGTCGACGCCATGGCTCACATCCACGCTGCCACGGCTGGCAGGCTCAGCGTCGTCACTGCTGCCCGACCACGGGTGCGCCGACTTGCTCTTCCGGTTTGTCTGCTCCTTTCGGCAGGTGTCGTAGGGGTCCCGCTTCCGACGCCTGGCGTTGTGCTGCAGAAGCCGGGCGCGGCAGCTCCTGCGAAGAGGGAGACCCAGTTACCATCCGTCACCATTGGAGGCTCGCAGACTTCCAATGATGAAGCCGTGCCTCACCTCTTGCTGCCGTCGAACTCGGTGAGCTCCTGGAAGCGGCCGCACTGCGGGCACAGGGAGGGCGGCGAATGTTACGGCGGGCACAGCTGACAGGGCCCATTGAAATCCTTCTGCATAGGCCAGATAAAAGAAGCGGGCTGGAACGGAGGAAAACCACCTGACGTAGGATGGGCAAGCAAGGAACTGAGCGACTGTCCAACACCAAAGTTGCCTATCAAGTGCAGCAGTGTGCAACGAAGTCCCCATGACACGTACACCCGGAGCACATGAGACTAGTTATGGCAGGAGGCAACGGGAAAACGCTCTGAAGTAGGAAGAGATGACGGACTGAAACCGAAAGCAACCACCTTGTCCTTCCGCGCAATCATGCAAAAAAAATCACAGCGTAACATGACAGACGAACAGCGTCATGCGTGCTGGTGATATGCATGACGAGAAAGGCTGACGACACGCTCAAGGAGCTATCAGAACGCACTTCGCCGGTTGCAGTTGTTGGCTTGCACTAGGCAGGGAAAGCCACGCCTCTGGCCTCACCTGCTGGCAGAAACGACTGGGCTTCCCGTTCACCACGAGGCTAAGCAGCTTCATGTGCGGTTCGCAGACGCGATACCGCTGATAGTAGCCTTTCTCTACCGACAGATCGTGGCCACAACCCTCGACCTGCGGGGCAAGAGTAGTCGGGGATGACGCGCAGAGCAAAGTATCGGAGCAGAGCTAGTGCCTCCCTTGAAGCGCCATCGACAAAACAGCAAAGGAACCTTGCTCACGGCAGCGGGGCCGCGCACCTGGCAGACCAGCGGGCCCTTGGGAGCCCTCGATGCCTTCGTTTCCTTCCCGGCCCCAGGCGCCGGCCCAGGCGAATTTGAGGGCGCCTCATCCCAACCGATGGGAACTGGCCCCAGGCTCTGGTCGCGGTGACCCGCTGCGGGCCGGGAGAACGCGGAGAAGAGGGAAATTATTCCCGGAGCTTGCAAATCGGAACCCCATCCCGCAGCGCTTACGCACCTTCCAAGAAAGGATCGCCAGATGAGCCACTCTCGGGCGACGGCAGCGCGTGCAGTTGCGAGGGGTCCCATGCAAAGCGGCCTGCTGGCCACTGCGCGTGCGGCTCAGCAGAGAAGGCTGCGTTGAAGACGTCGGCCATTACTCCAGCTGCAAGTTCCAGCTACAAGCCATAAACGCGAAGGGGCCGCCTTCTTGACGCACTCTCTATGCCCAAGCCCTGCGTCTCGGGCAGGTCTCACAGAGCCCTAAGACGCGGGAAGAGTGCTTGTGGGGCCTGCTCTATGCAGCGGCGCTTACAGAGCGGCTTGCGACGAGGCTGACAAGTAGGGTATTTGGAACTGGCAGTGAATGGTATATGAGCAGTGCAGTGTGCTTAAACACTGTGACGGTGCACAGGTAGCGCAGTGCCAGGGGCCCGGGACGACATTGTCGTACGGTCGTGTGAAAACGAGAGTGTGAAAACGTTGCGTAAACGGTGTCAAGGCGTGTTTATGACGCCCATGAACACTGTCCAGTGCCCCGCCTAGTCGCTCGTTTCCGCGGCTGGTCGCGTCGGCGTGGGTCGCGCTTGGGAGCTGGCGTATCATGTCAGGAGTTGCTTCAACGGAAGACGTGTTCATGGGCCTGCCTAAGCCGTCAGTGCCACCCGACGTTCACGAAACCCAGGGATGCCCCTCGGCTCCCGGCTGCACATTTTCAGCTTCCTGAGCGAGAAGGATGCCATGCAGGCGTGCTTGGTAAGCGCGAGGCTGGCGGAGCTGCTGTCAATTACAGCAAGACAACAACTGCGGTGGTCGTAACGTCCCCTCGTGTGGCTCCACACCACCATGCGTGCAGGTCTGCCGGGAGTGGTGCAGGCTAGGTGCGAAGCAGAGCCCGTGGGAACTGGGAACAACAAACCGTTATTCACGCTGTGCCTGTCTGCAGGCATGGACGAGACTCTCTGGCATGGCTTTGCGCGGCGCGCCTGGCCCGAGCATACGCTGCTTACCGCTCCCTATAGCGGCTCCTTCCGGGTAAGTACGGGGGCGCAATTGCAGTGAAGATGCAGCACAGGGACCAGCATGGCCGGCCTTGTGAATCGGGATTCGCTTGTCAAACCTGGCGCCATGCGACCGAATCCATCGGGCGCTCACACCCCGTGCGCATCCCGGAACAGCGCCTGGTGCGATACCGGAACGCCGCGAATGCAGTGCCGGGCATCCCGCTGCAAGTGGCCCAGGCAGCGGCTGCCGGTCCGGGAGCTGCTGACGATCCGGCTGCTGGCGGCTCACGCGGGGCGGGCTGCCTCTGGCGCTTCAATGGAGCGGCCCGCTACTACCAGTGCCGCCTCCTTCACCTGGAGATGCAGCCCACGACAACGCACTCGGGTCCGGCGTTCCTGAGGTGCAAGCGGCTGGGGATATGGTGGGGGGGCTGCAGGTCTCCCCACATACGGTGCAGCGTGTGGTGTGCAAGGGCTGTGATATGCTGCCGCAGAGACCGTGTCCAATAAAGGTGCATAAACTAAGTACGGATTCGAGGGCGCTGCGCAACTCGGCCGCAACATGACCCGAGCCGTCTGTGCTCTGCCCCAGGCTGTACTTCGACGCCCGCGGCGAGACCGACCTCCGCTCACCGCGACAATCATGCCTGGTGGTGGCGCGCCTCCGTCCGCGCAGCGAGGCCGAGCAGCAGCCTAATGCTCCGGTGCCGATGGCGGACGAGGAGCCCGTTATGCCCAATGCATGGTTCGCGTGGGTGATGCATCAGGTGCAGATGGCGGGGCAGTTGGCGGGCGCGGGTGGCGGTGGGGTGGAGCCCCAGCAGGAGCAGGGGCAGCAAGAGGGGCCAGGTCACGAAGGTCAGCAGGACCCCGAAGAGCAACAGGAAGCGCAACCGCCGCCGCCGCCGCAACGGCATGGGCCGCAGCCGGTGGCCTCGGAGCTAGGGTGGCCCCCGGCGCCGTCCTCGCTGTCGGTGGGCGAGGAGCCCACGCGGCTCTTCAACGCCTTCCGCTGCGCGGAGCTGCCGAACTGCTGCTGGCTAGCGGCGGCACAGAAGGGCCATTTCAAGGTGCGCAGGGCGAGGCACGCATGGGCTCTTTCCGTGGCGCCCAAAGAGCCTTTGCTTAGATTGCGTGCGTCGAGAGCCGAGCCTCGATCGGCCCACACAGCCAGCTGCAGTCTTCTGTGGGTATGCTGCTAGCTGCTGCATATACCTCCGGATACGACCGAAGAAGGAACCCGCAGGCGAGCCCCGGATCGAGCCAACGCGACCCGCTCCCAGCGCTCACGCGTTCGCCGGTCTGGTTTGGTGCTGTGGCGTGGCTGCGCAGGGGTGCCTGGAGTGGTCGGGTCCGCCGCTGGCCAACCTGCTCCGGGCGCTGTGGGAACCCGGCTGGGCGCTCCTCTTCGTGTATGCAAATGACATCCGGCGCATCGGCAGCAGGGTTCGTGACCTGATTGCGAGGCCGTCAAAAACGAACGTCCGCCGTTACCGTAGTTTTTACCGAAGAGAAAATTGTCCTTAAAGGGATGCGAGGCAGGGCTCTGGATACCAGGAGGGACCGTTAGGGTGCACTTGCATGTGACAGTGAACCACACCGGGGCTGCGGCTGGGCGGCATGGCGGCCACAGCGCTGCAAACCTGTCCATAGACCGCACGGCCCCGTAATGCTGCGATGGGCCGCGTGACTCGCGCCCGTACCATGTGTGGCTTGCGAGCCAATATACGGCATGGCACCAACTTGATCCATTCCGTCTCCCACCGCCGCAGGCGTACACGAGCTGGCACTCGCCAGACTACTCCCCGGCGCTCCTGCTGGGGCCGCGGGCCAGCGGTGAGGGGTCTCGGGCCTTCTTAGAGGAGTGGCGGCGCATGGCGACCTACCATGCCCAAGGTGAGGGAACAGGGTGCCGGCAGTGACCTCTGCACTCAGACCGAGCGCCGCTGTGTACAGGTACATGAAGCGATGTGGCGGTTGAGGTAACGAGTCGGGTACCGAGTTACTACACGCTTGGGTCACGCGGGCCGCACAACAGTCAGCTGGTGTCTGCACACTGATGAAGTGATACTGTTCATAGGCTTCGCCAGCTAACCTGAGCCGCGTGCGTATGCGCATATCTTTGCGGTATTGCACCAAGTCAATGGCCCACCTCAATGGCCTTTGTGTTTCCCTGCTGATTATCCTGCATACTCCCCTATCCGCCTCATGTTCAAAGCTGCAGGCACCGCACAGTAGAGCTCACAGTGCCGTTGCATGCTTCCTTGTGGTCCTGGTTACGCCAGCGATTGTGTGTACGCCGCAACCGTGCATTCGTCTGTGACGCCGTGTCCCCGCCGCCGCTGTCTGGCCAGGCGAGCTCCTCGAGCGGATGCGCTGCGAGACGGAGGCAGAGGAGCGGGCCCGCTGGCCCGACTTGCCGGAGGAGGTGCTGAGGCGCGGAGACAGGTGGTGGGTGCCGCGCAGGCCTCCGGGCGGTGGCGGCAGGGCAGGGCCGGCGGGCGCGGACGCCGGTGTCCTGGACGAGGCGGCGGCGGCCCAGCGAGAGGTCGGCAAGACGCCGCTCTTCAGGTGGCACGTTTGGGAGGCGTAAAGAGGGCGCTTTCAATGTATGATGGGCCATCGATACTTGGGTGTCCTGGTGGGCATTGCGCCTCTCTGAGCTGATCATCCGTGTCGCTCGATACGTCAAGCTGCCTTGCTTGAAGGGTGCCTGCGGGGCCCGCCTTGCGCAGAGGCGTTCACGAAGAGGCGTACATTGCGGGTGTACGGGACGGTCACAGAGTATTCTCATGGCGCTATCTGTCAGTGCAAAGAGCACATGTGGCACAGGCGTAGAGCAGCGAGGTGATGTGCGCGGGGGATGTTGGTCCCAGGAGTCCCGTTGAGCGCCATGCCGCTAACGGTCCAACGCATAGCCGACATGGCTATGAATGCCTTCGTTGCTTTTGCGGTTCAATCGGTCGGTAATGTCTGACGCGCCGTTAGTAAGCTCGCACTTACGGTAGCCTTGGCCCGGGTTGAAGCGCCGAAGACAGCGCCGGCGTGCAGAGCTGCCCCTTGGCGATTTGTAATGTACGGCTGGGCGCTGAGCATCCTGAGCCACACCCACGCCAGCATGCTTAAAGTCAATCCTGTACAGCGCAGTATTGATTTGCGTAACTGGCGGACGAGGCAGCTAAGGGCAGATCTGTGCGGGCAGATGCCCGCAGACAGGCTCTCCTCTGGGCTGTTCCTGACAGCAGCCAGGTGATGGATGCGCCATATCTGTCACGCAGCAACACAACCAGAGCTCTGAAGCTAGTAAGGTGCCGCGCCTTGGCTTGGTGAGGAGGCGGTCTAGCGGCACCCGGCAAGAGATGGGTGTGGCGTGGGGGGTGGGGGGTGGCGTGGCGTACGACGAGTTCGACGGTTGTAGTGGCTAACGGATCCAATGGATCGATTAGCATTCACTCTGCAACAGTTACCGCTGGAGTATTTGTGTACACTTCCCGACACTTCTTCCCTATCCATCTCTGCAACTTGCGTACCCTGACTGCACGCACATAAACAATCGTATGTAACTAGCCTGCTCGTATAGCAGTCATGTTCAATAGCTCCACCAGTCTCCGGTCCGGCAGGTGGTCCCATCGCCAGCGGTGCCCCACCCGCCACCGGAATGTGATTCGCCCGGCAGCTCTACCCGACATCTCAGAACCCGTCACTGCTGCTGCTACTGCTGTCGTTCTGCTGCCCCTTTCGGTTGCGCTGGACGAGGCACTGGACACGCTGGTGCCCCGGGTCAACTCAATCGCTAACACCGAGGCAAAGGGCGTGCGCATGTATGTCGCTCGGCCCTCCACGAACAGATCCGGCCCGGGAGGGCGCCGTCCGGCTGTTGTTCTCATACATCAGATTCTCGGGCTGCAGCGCCGCGAGGTGCGCTCCGATGGGACACGCCCTGCGGGCAGGGGCGACGGAGAGCGTGTTGCAGGGCAGCACATGTACTCCAGCGTTGGCCCGCATGGGCAGACGGACAACAGGCGCTGGGCCTTCCATGCATGTGCGCATCCCAGCAACTGTTTTGGGCGTGGGTTTGTGCGGCGGACATTGGCTGCTCACACATGTGCTATATAGCTTTGTTCCGCTGCGGGGCTGGGGGCATGCACCGTGAGGAAGATGACAGCGCATGGGGATGGCATACTGACTGTCGCACTGCACTGTGGCCGTGAAGCTGCAGCCCTCTTCGCAACCACGCGCACCCCTGCACCGTGCGCGCATGTGCTCGGGGGCCCTGCTCTCCTCAGGCGGACCTGGCAGCGGCGCTGGCCGAGCAGGAGGGCGTGGTGGCGGTGGCCCCAGACACCTTCCGCGGGCAGTCCACCCTGTGGCCCTTCCGTGCCATAGCGCTGGGCTACAAGTACGCGCTGCGTGGGGGCGCCAGCTGGGGGGTGGAGGCGGTGCACGAGGCGGTGACCTGGTGGGTGGGGCGCTCGGTGCAGCAGCACTCGATGCGTGGGGCAGCGCGTAAACTACGCACAGTGAATGCCACCGTAAAGGGGGATGGCGGCGAATACTGCGCCGATGCCACCTGACCGGCCTCGCCTCTCCTGGGACGTCCCACCACCGTGTCGCGTCCGACGCAAAACAATACAGCGCATAGCTCCGACAAGCCTGCCGCGTGCAAACGGGCAGGTCAGCGCAGAGTCCTGTCGACGCCAGGGCCTCGGTTGCATCGCGCCGCGGCCCGATAGGTGCCGGGGGCTCGGGTAGTCACCATCACGCGGCAGGTAACTCCACGAGCCCAGGTTAGTGCCGCAGCTCTTGCGGCGACAGTCGCTGCAACTGGTTGCCCAAAGGTCGCCGCACCGCTGACCGGCGCTCGAGCGGTGCGTGGTGGCCGGCACTCGGCTTTGCTCCCGAGCAGGAACCCGACGAGCTGTCGCGACCTGTCGTCGAGATCGCTTTGCTGTCGGTATCGATGTCCTCCGGCGCTTGCCCGCAGGCTCAAGGCGCAACCGGATGTGGATCCGGAGCGCATTGTGGTGGCGGGATTCTGCTACGGCGGCGGGAGCGCTGTGCGCTACGCCGCTGCGTATCCCGGTTCCGCGGCAGGCGTTGCCATCTTCTACGGCCGCCCTTTGCTCGAGGTGACGGCCCAGCGGCGGAGCCATGCCACACGACATATTGTGCACGCTGCGGCCATGTGCGGCTTTTTGTGGTTAGGTGCCCCTCTGGTTGCACCGTAAGCTATTAAACCCCCACTGCCGATACCCGTTGTACCCCCGTACGGCCTGCCTGCCTTCCCCACCTGTCGCCCCGTCTCCTCCCATTTTCCGCAGCATTTCGGTAACGGGCGTCGTGCGTGGCGCGCCCCTGCTCTGCCCTTGCTTTGCCATGCCCGCCCCGCATGTTTCGCCGCCATCCATCGCTGACCACTTACGCTGTTCTCGCCATCCGCACGCCCGCTCCGTAGGTAAGTACGAAGTGGTGTACGGGTCCATGCCGTTGGGAAGTCCATCTGGGCAGGCCCGTGCTCGCGGCGCCAATGCTGTGCCAGTCTGTCCGGGTTTTAAGTTGGGTGGGTGGGCAGGGGCTTTCCTCCGCCTCCTGTTCACGTTTTCAGCGCCTACAGCCGACAAAGGCACGCTTCAGTGCTGCTCGCTCGCCGCTAACGTCGCAGTTTCATAGGTCGCCAACAACTACGCAAAGACCGGCACCAGCTCTTCTATTGCGTTTGTATGCAATTCGGTGTCCGCGACGCGACCCGTTTCCCTTCTTCATTACCCTCTCATTGCACGTCATCCCATGCATCACGGACTGTGGCGCACGACATCAGGGTTACGAAAACGCACAGCAGGCACACACCGTCACGCATACGTAGCACAGCAGGCACAGGTAAGGCAACTCCACGGACATACACGCCCGAAGGATAGGGCGACTGGGTACAAAGCGTGGTGAACGAGGGAGACGAGCTGTTCCGTTGCCCTCTGGCGTGGAAGAGCTCTTGGGTGCCGCTAATGTTCGGCCAATGTGCGGTGCATCCGGAATTGCGGCGCACGTACAGGGGTGCAAAGGCTGGAGAAATGGCATGGGCGGGCAACGCCCGTTTTGACTGCGTGCAGCTGCGGTGCCTCGGACGGCTCAGCCGCTGAGCCCGCTGCAAGCAAGCTGCGTCCGGCAAAGGGACCATGTCCGCCACTCGTGTCGACTTCACTCCTAGCTTATAGGACCTTACCCGTTGCCGATTGCAGGTCAGCCAGGTCCAGAAGCTGGGCAAGACCCCCGTCTTGGGCTTGTACGGCACCAGGGATTCACAATTCCCGATGGCGATGTTGGACAAGTTTCAGGTGCGTGGGACCCATGAATACGGCAGTGGAGCAGTAGCACACCGTATAAATCGGCTTTGGAGTTCGATGCGCTACTTCATGTTCAAAGGAGCTCAATCCTTTGGCAGTCCTGGAGCTCCTAATATGTCCTTAGAAGTCGCGCCCATGTTCATACCTCCAGGCCGACATGACAGCCGCTGGCGTGCCGCATCGTCTAAAGCTGTTTGAGGGCGAGGGCCATGCTTTTGTGCGGGACGTCGGGGCTGTGGAGGCGGGCGGGGCGGCGGGGCGCGCATGGCAGCTCTTTCGGGAGTTTATCAGGGAGGTGTCAGCCTCGAGGGGGCAGCCATAAGACACAGGCGTTGTACGGCATGGCCCATGGGCGCGCTGTATATGCATGGCAGCAGGGGGGACCAGTTCATAAGGGTGAGGTGCCAGCGGCTGAGTGTGCATCCGTGACCAGGGGTAGGGAAACGCCAACTGGAGCGTTTGGAATCCAGTGCAAATGTTCTCCAGAATGGTATGAATGGAAGCCGGAGTGACGGGGAGTTTGAGCTTTCCGCCGGCATTGGGTTGCTGGTTATCTTGGGAGGCCTGTGGAGCCTTGCTGCGTTCCACCATAGCGCTTTCGCCTGACCTAGCGTTCTGAGTCTTTGAATTGTTGCTACAGGATTGATGATAGAGGCCTGTCTGTTTTGAGGAAGGCTTCGCCGCAAGTTTTTGGAGTGAGCAGGCGTGCCTGAACTATGAATCGTGAATGGTGTTGAAAAGAAACACGCATACGACGAGCGTGAATGGTGTGTGGGTAGCAGACGCACGCTTACAGTACCGACTGCATTTTTCAACAAATGGCGATGTCATATGGCTTAGAGCGGAAGGCGGGGGACGCACTGGAAGCGCCCCCCCCCCGCACTGACTAGCGCGGTTAGCTCGGCCCCCGCGTGTCCCGCGGGTCTGCTCAGCAGCTTAAGTGACAGTATATGTAAACATAATATAATGCCCTGTCTGCATTGCGTTCAATGCTGGGCTTGACAAAAGCAGTAGCTATGGCGAGGCCGGAAGCGGTGGAGCGTCGTGCAGCGGTTGGTGAGTCGAAGAATGAGACAGCTGTCGTTGCCTACCACTGCCTCACGTATTCATATATATGTTGTATCGAACTCCGCAAAAGTAAACTCATAAGAGGAGCCCACACCCGGCTTAGTCGTGTTCGACAGCACCATGAACAAGTTTAATAGCATTGTAACAGAATGAGTGTTAATGCACGTTATTGATGCTGCCGCGGAGTCGGAGCGCTGCGTGGCTGCTCACTCTGTTGCTCGCGTCAGTGCATGCGCTGAAAGCGCCAGATGTACATGCCCCGTTAGCACGCAGGCTGGAAGGTATGTGTATTACTGCTGCCGGGTATGGCGTCTTGTCGCCCGCCATGGTGTTATGCCCCGCTTACCGGGCTTACACTGTATAGGCGATGACTATGGACCGGCGAGCCTTCAGCACAGACAGATTCGTTTGGCTGGAGTCGAACGTGTGGCACGCACCGATGCTGAAGCTGCCCCCGCTGGCGCGAACCGCCGGCAGCTCCTAGCTGCTGACTCCCTCAGGACTGGCCCCTTAGCGCAACAGCTCCGGTATCCCAGCTCTGAGGGGCAGCCAGAACGGGGCAAACCCGGCGTGGGCGGTTCGGACTCCAGTGGAGGTATTGCGGCAGCCAATGCCGCCGCGCTGGCATCCTCCTCTACCCGACGCCTGCTGGGATTGGCAGCCAATGCGCCGTCCGTAGCTGGCACCGGGGCAGGTGGAGGCGCCCTTGACATTCGTATGCCTGCTTCGCCCGGCACAGCCCAGACCGGCCCAAGCCGTACCCCACCTCCCAGCGCCGGTCCTATACAGCCGAGCAGCAGCCCTCCGCCGTATGGAGCGTCCACGCAGCCAGTCCCAGTGGCTCCAACCGGGCCTGACGACGGGCAGTACGTCGTTTACTACGAGTCCTCGGGACCAGCGGTACTCGCCCCTGCAAAGCGGGGTAAGCGACGCAGGCCGCCCCCATCGCCAGGTCCACCGCGCCCCACAAAAAAGCCGCCGGCCGCATCACCGCCGCTGCCGCAGCCGCGACCATTCAAGACTTCGAACGCACCGCCCCTTCCGTCGGTAGTAGACCCGCGGCCGCCCTCGGCAGCACTCCAGCCACCGCCGGCCCCGGCCCCCAGCCTTGGCATGGGCTTTCCTGAAGTCAGGGACAGCCAGCTGCCAGGCAGCCCAGATGCTGAACCGTATGCGCGCCCTGTTGGCGAGCAGGCGACAGGGGACAAGAGGCCGCCGCAACGGCCCTCTCCTGTCAACTGGCCCACGCCTCCTACGGCGCCGCAGACGGCATCGCCGCGGACGCCGGGCACCCTCTCCGGCGCATTGCCACCAACATACCCCAAGCAGCCAGCGCCTGAGCCGCCCAGACCGCCATCACCGGCGCCTGCATGGGCGCTGCCCGCGGTGTGGGACTCTCGTAACAAGAGCCTAAATGGCGGCCTCAGGATCGTGAGCCCCGTGCGCTTCCAGGTACAGAGAACTCGTAGGTGTTTGCTCTTCCTGTGGAGCGCTCTTGCTCGACCTCCCGCCCTTGCTACAATTACGGTGAAAGAACTGCGAATTCAACGCCCTCCTACCGTCCCCGCGCCTTCACAGGCCTCTTGCAACGCCTGCGTCGCGTTCGCTGTGCTGGCGGCGGCGGAGACGGCCTACGCGCTGGCCACGCGGCAAAGCGCAGCCAGCCTCGACTTTTCGGAGCAGCGTCTCTTTTTCTGCCATGCGCTCCAGTCCGCCCTGCAGCCGCCCACGTGCAAGATCGGCTGGACCCTGGCCGACGCCCTTGCGGTGCTGCAGCAGCACGGCGCATTCCAGGAGCGCTGCTGGCCGTACGATGTGACCCGCGGGTCGGCTTCGTGCGCGCGGCCGTCCGCATCTTGCACTGCTGCCGAGTGCAGCAGCAGCGTCGTCGCCGCCAGCGACAACAATGTGACCTGCGGCGCGGTCGGGGGGCGCTGGGAGGTGCTCTCGCACGACTGGTACGTAAGCGGGCTCGTCAACACGACGGCGGCCAAGGAGATGGTGCGCAACACGGGCAGCGCGATGGCCTGCTTCAAGCTCTATGAGGACATGTACAGGTGGGTCATTGGGCGCACATACGCTGGGTCGGCTCTGTCAAGAGCCGTGGGGCAGTGGTCATCCCATCTACTACCCCATAAGAGCACGCGCAGGCTTCACTCGTCAGTCGTATAGCAGCCGCTGCGTCGATGTCCGAACAGGACGCCTGGTGGGTATGCTAGTCAAACCTGCCCGACTGAAAGCGCGACAGCGCCGAGTGCATGCCGTTCGTCGAATGCACGAGAGAAGCGCGCCGCGCGTTTTCGCTTGCATTGCCGCCTGGGGATGCCGCCGTGCTTGTGGTGTGATCACGCCTTCCGTTCCGCCGTGTGCCGGCTGCGACGCATCCCGTGCCCCTCTGTTGCTCGCAGTCATCCGGGCGGCATCTACCGCTGGGACCGCACCTCGGCCTGGCTGGGCTATCACTGCGCCCAGCTGGTGGGCTGGGACGACCCGGAGGGCTTCTGGCTGTTCAAGAGCTCTTGGGGCACCGAGGTCGGCGACAGAGGCTTTTACAAGGCAAGGACGCAGTGTCTCGCTCCCTCAGGGACGGATGTCACACCGTTCGGCATGGGGCTCTGGCCAACGGCGCTGTCCCTTTCCACCTGGGAGCACAGCCCACTGCTGCCTGCGTCACGTCCATGGGCTTTGTTCGCTCGTGGGCACGCTTATGCTGCTTGAGGCCGGTTTTCCTATGCTCGCATAATAAAATCCTGACGCCTGTCGTTCCTCTACATGCAACTGCAGATAGCTTACGGTGAGGCCGACGTCCTGGCGTGGGGTGTTTACGGCCTCGTATGGAAAGCGGCACAATAATGGCGTCGTTCGGAATTGGGGTTGCGTCGTCCCTTCGCTGTATCACCGCTCCATCCAACGGCATAACAGTGTTTCGCAGAGCCGCCGTTTCACCTGCAACATTACAGACAAGCTTCACTGGGATGCTGACCGTAGTCTGCCATAGCGCAGATCTGCATAGGTTAGGCGTAGGATAGACACTTATGTGTTGTGGCCGTGGCGTTATCGTGGTCAGGGGCCGTCAGGGCGCAAGCTCAGGCCGGCGCGAAAGCAGATGGTGCACAGGAGTCGAGCCCAGCACGGAGTGTTGTTTAGCGCGTAGCGGTAGAGAGATGCAAATTGGTGTACAAGCGGCTTGCCACATCATACAAATGTTCCGTATTGAATGCCCTGGATGATGCATGCAGTGTGCGCAGTGACCTGTTGACGGCTTCATAATGTGGGTGCATACGTGATGGGAGCCCGCAGCAGGGTTTGGGTTTCCATAGCCTGTTTCGCACTGTTTCGCTACACGTATTCATGCTTGTCTGGACTGACTTCGTCGCAGGACCTCCCAACTATGGAGATCAACCTCGCTCACTTCTTTTGTTTCGACACAGTTTAGCCGCCCCATAGTGGTTTGGCTGTCCTGTGGCGTCTGGTTTAGCGTCCGGCTCCACCTGTCCCAAACAAGCATCCGTTTGCATCGCAGGCTGGCCCGTAATTAGCATGATAGGTTCGTTTTTCTTTACTGTCTTCTGTGCGCCGCAACGTTGTACAGTTCTCGCCCGTGTATCCGTATCTGCCTGGAGAACGTAAATGGCGTGGGGCAGCGTCATTGGTGGCGCGCACCATTGATGTAACATACCGGTCATTGGAGCTGTGCGTGATGATGGGGCCACGAGGCGGACTGTATGCACCGGATTCCGCACGGGAACCCGTCCGCGCAGGGGAGAGGGGAGTGCAACTCGGGGGCGGTTGACCGTTACCGGCCCCAACGGTCGCAAACTGCACCCTACGACCCCTCAGAACCGGCCCGGACCGCTTCCGAACAGTACTGTAATACTAAAGGGTGCCCCAGGGGCCCTCAGGGCTCGCTAATTCTGACTTTCATGACCTGACTTTTGGGGGAGAGAGAATGTAGGCTAGACCGGGCTGCGAGCGTTTCTTTATACTAATACAACTTAGGGTTACAGCATGTCATCACGGAGAAGCTGCTCGCTGGCCGCTGGGCGACTCAAGTCTTTCGCCACGGTGAGGGGGTCCGTGGGGGTCCGCCCGCACCGGCTGAACATAGCCCAGCGCGCCACGTTAGCCCCCGTCTGGCCTTGACAACGACATAAGCGTTGCATATCGCCGGCCTTGATGGGGATCGGTGCTGTTTCGAGCAAGAGAGCTAAACCCGGAGAATCGCAAAGTGGTCATTGCGCCTCGCCGGCTGAAGAGGCCGCCGGTGCCCAATCCATTGGCATAGACGCTTGCTAGTTATCATAAGAGACCGCACTCTGCGGCACCGAGCCCGGCCGAGGGATTCTCTATGGGCGTCCGGGCCATGGAACTTGCATGGCCTAGACCTCCGCGCCCCTTG
>LSYV01000071.1:100294-125551 GCA_001584585.1 Gonium pectorale
GCAGAAAGAACGAAGTCAGGAACCGTTGTTGCCGGCTGCGTCGGGGGCATGTTGACAGGGCAGCATGCAGAAGCAGACCAAAGCGCTCCCTTCCCAGTAGCTGAGCGCCGAAGGACCGGTTGTGACTGTCGGCGGAGCCGGCTGCTCGGTGGTGAGGCGAGGGCCCGGGAGGAGGGCACGGCAGGGGGTCTACAGAGTACAGACAGCAGCGGGGAAAAAGGGGGGGCAAGGGGGAAGAGCAGCCACGGGGCAAAGGGCCGTATCAGACGCCGAAGCGGTGGAGCTTGCGACTGCCTCCTTAAGCGCGGAAGTGGAGTACATAGCATATGCAGGCCAATAAAAAGAGTGTGTCACATGCGGCACCGCCATCGCATTGCAAGAACCGTATGTAAGCACATGCAGCACGGAACAGCAGGCGGTAGAGCAGTACTGCAGCACTATGATGGGCGTGGGGCCGGACGAAGTGGTTCCCTTGCCGCATGGGGAGACGAGACTGGGTGGCACACGCCTACAGGACCGCTGTTCATCGCCCACGTTCCTGTCTTGCTACATGCACTTGTTTCACGCTTACTTGTTCGGTTCGCTTCGACGTCCTTGTTTGCCGTATGCGCCCATCTCTGCTGCCGGGCCATCCACGCCACCGGGCACCAGACTGCTTACAGGCTGCTTACTACGCATTGCACGACAGGGCGCACGCGCGGCCGTGCCGGCCTCCATGGTCGCTTTGCTGCGGCGCCGCTGAACAGCGCCCGCCTTTGCTGCTTTTAGTTGCTTGCTGACGCTCGCCTTGCCTGCAGGCATACCGTCATGGCACTCGGCTTGGCGCCACGCTGGCACGCGTGTGTTCATTGCACGACCTTAGTTCCCTTCAAGGACGTGGTATACGATTGCACAATGCTGCAAGAGTTCATCGGCACACCTTGCGACATGGTGATGCACGCCGCGTCCTCATGTGTCTTGAGCGGGACGCTGTCTGATGCCCACATTGCTGCCGCCCGTACGGCCGCGCACTTTCAGCCTTTAGTAATTTGTTGATCCCGTGGCACGGTAAAACACGTGCTTGGCTCTTAGTCCCCTTGGCATTCATAACGCGCCCATACGGCTTCATCCGCCATGTGTCCACGCCGGCAAACAGGTGCATGGATACGGACCCGACATGTCCCTGCTCCTTGTAATAACTAGCTCGCCACAGGATAACGCCTGCCGCTTTTGCAGTGCGCCGCTCCTGCGGTGTTCAAAATTAGGGCGAGCCGTAACTGTTGCGTAGCACAGAGGTTCGACTGCGCTGCGCGATGGCGTGCGAGGCAAACTACCTACGCAAGTAATGGATAACGTTCAGGCATGCATGCGTTGCGTGCGTTGGGGGCGGATATGCTTGCAAGCACTGGCCTGGATCCTAAGCGGGCCCGGCTCACACGCGGCCGATGCCCAGCATCACCAAAGGCCGAGCCGGTGGGGCCAGCCAACCTCATTCTGTGCCATTGCCAGTGGCGAGGTAGCCGGATGATCGCTCGTACGCGTTACCGCCGCGACATGCGTGCAGCCAACGCCGTGCATGCTGTCCTTGAACACTTACTTGGCTTATTCCGGGCGATGGCCCATACGGCGGTAAGCACAGTTATCGCTCCCCTATCCTAATACAGGGCATACTGGTGGTGCTTGTGGCAGCAGACAAGGACAGGCCGCCGGGGACGTGCCAGCCCCGCCAGCCAACACACCGCAACTGTGCACCTCCACAAACGTTATGGTAAGGAGTTTGATTTGCCACGGTTATCTTGCTAGTCTACGCATCCAGCCACCTGACTCTCCACGTTTTGCAGCAGGCCAGGCGAGCACGTGTACATCGTCTCACAGCGACACCGCCCGCACTACCTGGTGCACGACGGCACAAGGTACTGCTGCCGGAGCAAAGCACGCAACCCAAACGGTGCCAGTCCGTGAGTGAGCGCGGGTAAGCCTACAGCTGGGGCGCAGCTTTGGTAGACACGCCGACACGCATGAAACCACCGTTTGTCGGCGGCGGCCTGCCCGCCCGGCTCATGCTCGACCAAAGAGGGCGTCGAGCCGCTTCAGCGGTGCGCCGCCGCATGCCTCGCGGCAACCCGCACGTCATCTGGCAGCTGGGCCCCTCCCCCGGGTCCACCAAAGCCCTGCCCCGCTTGCTGCACTTGCTGCGGCTGCTGCACGTCCGGCGCGGGAGCGGCTGGCGCCCCTGCCGCTGCCCCACCCGCCTGCCACACCGCCCACATGGGCTGCTGCGGCTGCTGCTGCTGCTGCTGCTGCCAGGGTGGGCCCGCCGCGCCTCCACCTCCACCGTCGCCGGCCTGGGCCGGTGCGTTCCCCTGCCCGCCAGCGCCACCGGGAGCCGCTGGGTTGTCGGCCCCGCCCGGCATCCACGCCTGCACACCGAGCACCAGACGGGTGGGCGCCCGCGGGATGGCTGCGTCCATAATCAGCTCCAGCACCTCCGTGGGGAGGAGCCGCAAGGGGCTGGAGGCGCCTGTAAGGGACCGGGAAAGAGGGATTGGTACACGGGAAGTTTGCACCCAAGCGCATCCAGTAGGGATAAGCAGCGCATCCCTGCGAGAGGCCAGGGAGCAGGGCAGCCGAGTGGAAGTGCAAAAAGCTGCGAGATCATACCCGCAATTACTCACCCCTGCACAAGCGGCACGTCGGCATTTATGCCGTACAACCTTCAAGACCGGGGTCCTCAACCCCAGACCCAGCTTGGACTCCGGGTGAGCCGCAACCATGGGGCAAGCAAAACCGAATGGGAGGCCTGGACCACCACACACTGCAGCACCGACCGCCACTCTCCCCGACGCGGCCCAACAGCCCGACACGGCCCAATATGTTGACGCCCAACCGGGAGTGTTCCCTGGCGCTCACCTAGCCGCCGGTGGCCGCCCATCAGCACCGCCATCCTGCGGCTGCTGCGGGGTGCCGGGTCCGCGGCAGCTCGTTGCAATCGCTCCAGGGCGGACGGCGTGAGCAGTCCGGGCGGGGCGGAGAGGTGCAGCTCGCGCAGGCTGGGTCGCGCCTGCGGGGCAGCACACGAGGCAGGGCGGGGAGGGACATGCGTTAATCCACCGTGGACTGTAGCGAGCAGACCCAGCAACAGGCGTGCTGCTGCGCAGGCAGGAGCACGTCGGGTGGCAATAGCTACTCATCCGCAGCCGTTGACAAGAGGCGCTCAGGAAATGCGTGTTGCTACGCTGGACAGGCCACTTCCGTGCGGGACTTCACGCTCGTACAAGCTCTCGCACCTGCAGTTGTACGTTACCCAAGCGAGGCCTCCTCAGCCCCAACGTGCTGGAGGTTTCTCCTGTGATATTCCCATGGAATGCTCCACCGTCTAGAGTTACGGTCAGTCCCGGCCCTGCCCTGCCCAGGCCCCACCTGCACCAGCTGCGCCAGGCCAGCCACCACGTGGCCCCACAGCGGGTGCAGCGGGGCCAGCCGCGTGGCGCCGCCCTGCGACAGCACCTGCGGAGGGCACGTATTTGCGAATCATGTGGTGTTGCTGCCATACTTCGGCAGCTCGCAGCCCATTGGTAGTCAGGCAACATCTGTGTGCATTGCAAGAGACGGGACTGTTGACTTGGAGAGCGTGCAGCGACTCCGTCTATGTCCCCACTCCTTCGCCTATGCAGCACCGCGGCCCCAGACAGCACTTTTTGTCTCGTGAAAGGGTGGCGGCAATTGGCTTATCTCTTCTCTCACCCCGCCCCGTTTCCCTTCTTCATTACCCCCTCCTCTGCGCGGTCACCTGAAGGTATTCGCCCGGGGCGAACCGCAGCCCGAGCCACTCTAAGTCAGCGGCCTCGCCGCCGCCGCTGCCAGCCGGCCTCCGCAGCGCCGCCAGGAGCACGCACAACGCTGTGGTGGTGGCGGCGGCCTCCCGGCCATACGCCTTGAACGGGATCTCCAGGAGCAGCTGCCTTAGCGGTGGAGGTCGCAGCGGTGCAGGAGCGAGATGAGGATTCGTGGCAGGTGAGGGTGTCGGCCCGCAGCCGCGGCTGCAGCCGCCTGCACCACGGCTGGCAGACTTCGCACGCCGCGTCCCTGGGCTAGCGCCCTCGCAGCCTGCCCTCGCTGCCGCGGCAATTGCGTTGTCTGCCGCGGCAGCGGCGCTCGAGCTCACACTACCGCCGCTGCCACCGCTCGGGATCCCTACCGCGGGCCCTGCACCCGTGATGATTGGGTGGATGGAGAGTAGCATCAGCTCGGCCGGCCCCAGGTGAAGGCCGGGCTGCCCCAACAGACGCGGTGGTTGCAACGGCGGGTCGGCGCCGGCGTTGGCCATGGTCACGTCGCTGCCCCCGCTGCTTCCATCATCGCTGCTTGCGTCCTCGTCCTCGCTGTCCTCACCGCTGCTGCTCCAGGAGTCGCTGTCGCTGCTCTCCACGCCCGCACCTTGCCCACTCCCCAACTCCTGCTCCTGGCGCTGCTGCGGCCGCTGCTGCTGGCATGTGCTTCCCTGACCCATCTTGCCCGGCTGCTCCCCGCTGACCGCGCTGAGCCCCAGCCCTAGCTCCAGCCGCTGCCCCTGCTGCCCGGCCCAGGCTGCGGTTTCCCGCAGGTACGCAGTCAGCCGCTGCTGCAGTGCCTCCACCGCCGGCCGTAGCGCGCCGGCGCACAGCAGCCCTGTCACGCCGCCGTACAGAGGGCCCAGACCCGTGTGATGGACGGCCTCGCGCCTCGCCAACCCGGACAGGGCTTCCAGAGCGTGGGTGTCCGGGTCAAACGGGATCCACTGCGGCGGAGATGAGGGAAGGGCTTGAGCGGCCCGGCTAAGGGGCCGAGGCCGGTCCTCGCTGGGCGCCCGGTTGTGCGGCCTAGGGTGCGGGGCGATGGCGCCAGCCAAGTCGCCAGGTAGCGCCGGGAACGCATCGGCGGCCTGCATGATCCGCCGCTCCCGGCGGGCCTGCATTGCAGCAAACGCCTGCGAATGGCGCATAGTGCGAGGCGTGGGATCAGCCTCCTGCGGGCCCGCTGGCGCGGCGGCCGGCAGCGCCGGCCCCGGACGCTGGGGCTGCGCGCGCCGGCCCTGACTGAGCTTGCGGTCGGCTGTGCCTTGTGGGACCCAGCTGGTAGCACCACCTTCAACAGCTGCCGTTCCCTGCTGCGCCGCATGTACATGACACGAGCTCCTGCCGGCGCCGCCGTCAAGTGCACAGCCGCCGTCGCCAGGCAGAGCCGCACTCATGCTACCACGTCCACCAGAAGCGAATGCGCTCCTGCCAGCTGCCGCATGTGCCACCGCAGCGTGCGTTGCTGTGGACCCCCTGGCCCACAGGGCCAGGGGGTCACGCCCTTGGTAGGTGGGCGGCAGCTCCGCCGGGTTCGACTCGAATATGGACTGGACCAGGTGCCCAGGCTCACCATGCAGTGCCATGCTTGCTTGGTTGCGGCGGTGCCTGATCCCTGTGGGGTACGTGGCAAGACGGCGGGGTCGGAAGCAGGTTGACGGGCGACGGCGTGAGTTGGTCGGCGGCCTCGACCGCACACATCGGCAGCAGCTCTCGCCCCGACACACCGTTTACGTGGGTATCCCACGTGCTGGAGGGGACGCTGCATCCGCATAGCTCGCATCGGCGCTGGCCGCTGCCGGCTCTTCTGGCGCCTCGAGTCCCGGGCACATTGGGCTTCATCGAAGTAATCTGCAGCCCATATTTACGTGTTTCAAGGCACACAGCAGGCCGGAGGCACGCAGCAGGGACAGGACGAGTAGGGAGAAGGCGAAGCTGGTTTCGGTCGCGAAATACCAGCAACTGAAAGCACTTAACTGGACAAAAAGTACTCAGAGTGGTTTCGGTGCTGGTTTAGCCGAAGCGCAACACCAGGGCAACACATCAATGCTAAACACAAGTCATATTAGTAGTGATGTTGCTGGCCACCAGGTGCGCAAACGAGTGTGGCAGGCACCCTTGGGGGACCCGAGGCAATGGCGACATCTTCTGATAATGAAAACTGGCTCGCAGGAGCGCTGTTCTCACGCCGCTGCGAGCTCCTGCGCGAGCAGCGTGTGGCCCAGCGGTTCCGCCGTGCCCTACCACACGTCACCGACAGCTTCGTTTGCAGACCATGGGTTTATTCGGGTTCTTGTTTGGGTCTAAGAACAAGAATGGCGGGCAGAGCAACGGAGGCCGGGGCTGGGCCCCGCGCACAGGTAAGGCGAAGGGCTTGTCCACGGCCGAAGCAGACGAGAACCACTCCACTCGAATTGGGTATTTCATGGTCACTGCCCCGCGTCCCCTGCCCGAATACCTCGTCCAGGCGACACACCCCGCAAGATCTCTCGCTCTGGCTATGATGTGACACCGCTCAGCGAGGCGGAGCGTGCTGCGGCCGCCCAGGGCTTGACCTCGTTTCAGCAGCACGTGACGATGGAGGCGGGCACCGAACGCGCCTTTACGGGCAAGACCGTCAACGGCTACTCGCATGACAACAAGCAGCGCGGTGTGTACGTGAGCGCGGTTGGCGGGCTGCCGCTCTTCACCTCGGACACCAAGTTCAACAGCGGCACGGTGCGTCCAGTGCATGGGTACCGGGCCGCTTGGCAAGGACCGGTTGGTGGCATGGTGTCAGGGCGTAGCGTCGCGGCCGCGGTGTCCGCCAACCTTATATGTTGCAGTCGACACCGCCTGTCACCGCTGCAGTTCCCTTTGTATACCCGCACGGCGACGAGCACCTAGGGCCCCATACTTAACAAGTCATGAGTGTGTGAGCGCATGCGCCAATCTCCCATCTGGTGCCGCGCTCCATGTGCCCCTGGCTCCCGCCGCATCCCGCCCCGCTCGCTGCCCTGCCACAGGGCTGGCCGTCCTTCTTCGCGCCCGTGGACCCCGATCACATCATCGAGGTCACCGACTACTCCATCCCCTACATGCCCCGCGTGGAGGTGCTGGATGCACGCAGCGGGGCGCACCTGGGACACGTGTTCGACGACGGTACGTACGGCTGGGCCGCGGGGCCTGCTCGGGCTACCTTATTTGTGAAAGGGCCCATGACTGTATCCAAGGCGGAAAGGAACGCGCCAACGAGCGGCGGCGGCCTCCGTGACAGCACACACCTGCCACGGTCGCTTTGCTGGCTGTCTTTTTGCAGAGCTTTTTGGGCACTCTGTTGCGCATATTGGACACACTTGTTACGGGGAATCGGCTCTTGGGGCAGTTGTGTATGCCTGCATGCCGCCAGCAACGAGGGCACAATGCAGCGTCGACCTCTAGGACAAGGTTGCTTGTGCAAGTGACGCTGTGCCGCCAAGCGGGCACCCGCATGACCGGCCGTTAGTTGCCTTGACCTCTTGGTGCCCCCAGGTCCGGCGCCCACGGGCAAGCGGTACTGCATTAACGCGGCGGCACTCAAGTTCATTCCCGCTGGGGAGGAGATTCCGCCCGAGAGCCAGCCCATCCAGTAAAGGCGGGGGCTTGTGGACCGTGGACGCGCTGCCTTTGCAGGGCGAGAGTGAGCAGTCTGAACTGAGGCATAGCGGGGGACAGAGTCTGCTTGCGAAAGAAGTAGAGAGCACCGTTTAGTCGTGGCCGAAGGGACGCTCTTGTTGGGCAGGGAGACCGGACAAGGAACCTATGATTCCTTGATGTAGTACCTGGTGTGCTAGCAGCCTGGCACCATGTGCATTAAAAAAAAGAGAAAGCTGCAGAGAAAGAAGGAGCCCGCCTCTACGGTCATACACACCCGGAGGCGCGACGTTTCCGGTAGGGCGGGCGGGTACAATTCAAGGCATGTGACGTACGTTCCGCCCCCCAAAGGCCGGCTTACCAGCTTACCCGGTTTGTCGGACTTCACCTGGTGTACTGCAAGGTGCATTACCCAAACTGGGCCCATACATTTAGTTATGGCACGTTACAAGTGAAGCCAGGAGACGTAATATGGTTGCTTACGTGCCTGCCGGTGGCGATGAGATAAGCCAAGAGCTATGAGAGGAGAGCTGAGAGGGTGAGATCGCCAGCGGGCGAGTGTGCTTGCCGCTGTACATGCATATGGTTATTTCATTGGGAAAACAGCCAGGCCCCGACACAGTTTCAAACATTGTGATGCGTCCGGATATTTGTGAACTGTGTCCACGCCCGTGTGGTGACCTGGTGTTGCGCCTTGATAGACGTTGGAAGTAGGTGACGGGCACGGGGCTGCTTTCTTGGGTGCAGTCACGACCATCTTGGGTTCGTGTTATATCTTGGTCCTGTTTCCGGCCCGAACCACCCTCTCCATGCGAGGGAAAGAAAGCAATCCACTCCCAACGTGTAGGCGCTTGTGTTACATGCAATGTGCAAACAGACGCCGTACACTCGTACGACAGGTTACATGGTCTCAGGCTTGCTCTTGTGTTGTTTAAAGCCTGAAGCGTTTTGCTAATACGATAGCAACAACCTCTGCTCCTGAATTCCGTAAGTAGAGTCGCTATGCCACCAGGCACAGTCAATAAACCGAAGTCGCGGGCACTTAAAGTGCGACGAGAGAAGATACGTACAAAGAAGAAGCTCAGTGCCGCATCGGAGGTGCGAAGGTGCCTCCGTGTCTGTTGTTGTGGAACGTCGGCCCATCTTCCGCCGCCCCATTTCGCCCTCCCACAGAAGCACAAGACCCAGCTGGCATTGCTCAAGTCCAGGAATCCAAAGCGCGAACGGAAGCTGGCGAAGAGGAAGGCGGCTCTGGAGCGGGCCGAGCGGCCGGAGGGCGACGTCATGAAAGACGTCGTGGCGGCGTCGAGCAAGAAGAAGGCGTCGAAGAAGGCTGTCGCTGACGGTGCTGATGAAATGGAGGAATGACGGGGCAGGTGGCTGTGTATAGTATGGTGTATGTGAACGCCAAGGGAGGCGGGTGTTGGGTAAGGGGGTATTGACAGGGGGTATTGTCACCCGAAGTCCCGCCGGTCGACAAGGGTGCGTGTACTGATGTTAGCTATAGATGCGTCCTTTACATTGTGATTTTTGCTGCAAGGGGCTGCACGGTACTGATAATGTGGTGTGAGATTCCGGGAGAATCCGGGAACGAACGAGACATAACTTAGTCTGCAACCTCGCCTTGCGACCATGCAAAGGACCGCCTGCAGATATGGCACTGCGTCACGAGTGTGTCACGTGCCTTCGACACTGTCCCGGCTCCGCCCAAGGGGTCCATGTAACTCCAAACCCAGGCTTCTACCGCCCCCGCCACATCTCCAGTGCGCCCTCGTCGAACTGCACCTTCCGCTTGCGCCCCGCATGTTGGCCACCTCCGCCATCGTCCATATCATCTGCAGGGGGGCGTTCGCAGCGGGGTACGACCAGTTGACAAGCCAGCAATAACTAGAGTTTGATGGGTATTCAACGCCATAGGTGGTGCAAAACGGAGAACTCTGTCAAACCAGGGCACCCGAGACGGCATGGTTCCCACCTGCTGCTTCCCGGCCCTCCTCGCCGCCCGCCATGCCGCCTCGCCGCCAGTCCTCACCAGCAGCCTCCTCCGCCCCTGCGACCGCCGCTGCATCAGGCAGCTGCCGCGGCCACAGCTGCTGGTGCCCCAGGGCAGCCTCGCTCCCCTGCGCCGCTGCGCCGCCGCCCAGTCCGCCGCCAGACGGCCCCGGGGCCCCATTCACCATGTAACCGCCGCCGCCGGGCCCCCGCCGGGGGAACTGCGCCAGCCTGCTGCCGTGGAGCTGCATCAGCATCGCCTGCTGCTGCGCCGCCTGAGCCTGCTGCAACTGTTGTTGCTGCTGCTGCCAAGCCTGGCCGCCAGCGGCCGCCGCGTCTGGCGCCTCCTCGCCGTCGCCATCCCCCTCCGCCTCAGTCCCGTCTCCCTCCTCGCGCGCGGGGGCCTGCATCTCGGGCTCCACCACCTGGGGAAGGGGAGGGGGGCAGGGCGGGGGACACGGGCATTGTAGCAATCGAGAAAGAACCCCCGCGCACGTAGTTCGGGCAGACTTGCAGCACGGTCGCGGGTGAGCTGCATCGCGACCCTGTGACAGATAGAACAAAAGCTGCAGAGAAGTGGAAGCCCGCATCTACGGTCATACACACCCGAAGGTGCGACGTTTCTAGTAGGGCGGGCGGGACTATGACGTTGACTGCAGGGCCATCACCAGCGGAACGCCACAGCCCGCCTCGGGCGTGCACCACAGCACTTGCAGCAGTGTGGCCTTGGCTTGTGCACGAGAACGCTACTGCTGCCGCGGCGCCGCGCCTTTCGTGACCACTGCCCACGCGGGTCCCAAGGGCCGCCTCACCACTGGGAGGTAGAGCAGCTCCGAGGCCGCCTCCCCGTTGTCCTCCTCGTCGCTGCTGAAAACCTGCATCCGCTCGCGGGTCAGGACGTCCAGGCATGGCAGCTCGCTGTCAGAGTCCGCACCGGCGTTGCCGCCGGACGGACCCAGATCGCCGCCGGCACCCTGCGGGAAAACAAGGTGGGCACCCGTGGGCAGCTTGGACCCATTGTATGGGCGGCTGGTGGTTGACAATGCGTTCAGAATGTCCTTAAATCAGGTCCTTAGAACAGTCGACAGCATCCGTAAGCGCAACGGCATCCGGCACAGGTGCTCAAGTTAGGGAGATGCCGAAGACGCTGCCTGTCACAGTCAACGTCCACGCACAGTCCTGCTCCCTGGCCTTGTTGCTCTCGCCCGTGCGACCCCCTCTCAGCCACTTCTCCAGGCATTTCAGGGGAATCCCGCATCACCGCTGCCGCCGCACCCACCGGCGTGTTCCAGTCAAACTCGTCCTCGCGCTCCACGTACTCGGTGTTCTCGTCCAGCTCCTTGAAGTCCGGCGCAAAGGCCGACCAATTCTCGGCGTGCACCTGCGGGAGGATGGGGGGCCGCCGGAAGGGCCGCCGCAGCGCGTCTCACCGGAGGGCGGCAAAGCAGGCACTACCCGTGAGGCGCCGGAATCTGTGCCCTCGCAAGGTCCAATTCTGCAGGTAGTTTACCGGTTATGATGCAGGTGATGGTGCAGGCGGAGCCAGAACGCTTCTTGCTGCTCACCTTCGCCCAGATATATATCCGGCCCGACGCCGCGCAGCTCAGGAGCAAGGACCTGAGCGGGTGCCAGACGAGGCTGAGAGCGCCCTCCTTAGGCCCTGAGGATAATGAGCAGGCGGTGGAGCGGCCTCAAGGAAGGCACTGCTGCAGGGGTGCCCTAAACGACGTCGCCTTCAGTCGCGCAACAGCGCAAGAAACTTCAGCCCTCAGAGCAAGGCCGACATACCGGTCTCTTTTACCATCCCATCCGTTGCAATCACAATCCGATCCGCCTCCTCCCTGAGGTCCTTGCGGCCTGCCCGCGCACCCTCCAGGATGCGCTCCATGTTCCCCAGCGGCCGGTTCCAGATGTAAAGCTGCAGCTGCGCCTTGGACGCCGCTGCGCCCACCACGTGCTCCGAGTCGGTGGAGAAGGCAGCCATGCGCCAGGGCGTGCGCTCCACGGCATTTTGGAAATCCCGCACGTGGCGCAGCAGGCCGCCCTCGGGGCCGTGCAGCAGCGAGCCCGACTTGACAGACTGCGGGAGGGAGGGGAGGGGAGGGGAGAAGGGGCAAGGGCGGTAAGAAGCGCCGAAGGGGGCGGCATGAGGAGCGGGGGGTGCACAGTATTCTTACACGCCCGGACGACGGAGTGACGGGATGCACGGCCTCAGCTCCTTCTGCGTTGAGGGTTGAGCCGTGTGACGCTGGCCGAGGCGGCGATGCTTCCGAGCGCTGACTTGCGCGAGCCGTCTGGCAATGCTCCCACCTTGACAGCGCACCTTGTTGTTAGCCAACGCTTCCGCCAGCTGGACCTCGCTCGGCACCTGCAGCGGCAGCGCCTGCTGCTGCGCGTGGGTGGGGATGACCACGTCGTACATGCGCACGCGCTGGTCCTGGCAAGTCGCCAGGAGCAGGGTGCCTTTCCGGTTCAGGTGGAGCTCAGTGACGCGCGCCGGGACCTGCAGGCGCGAGCGCAGGAGGCATGGGCTTGCGATGCCAGGTCCGTGGCAGCCAGAGCGCCATGGCACTGCGGTTACTCCCAATGACTTGTGTGACTAAGGCGACCAACGAACCCTGCCGCACCTAGCTCCACTAGAATCGTGCGGTCCATGCGACCCGGGCGACGCCTCGCCATGATTGCACATTCCATTCAACCGCTTCAGGAGGATACAACGCCCCCCGCCCTGCTCTCCACGGCCCCAAGAAACACGCAAGGCTAGAATATATCCTGCCCCCACGGCCCTGCCTCACCCGCACCACGTCCAGGATTCGCCTGCTGACCGTGTCCACCACACAGAGGGCGCTGCGGGGGTAGGCGGCAATGACCACCTCGCCCCCCCGGCTGAACAAGGCCACGCCGCCCGAGTTGGTGCCGCGGGCCGAGGCCGGCTCACTGCCGTCGCCTGAAAGGCCGCGGAAAGACAGAGCAAGGCGAGGAACACCGAGTAGGAGCAGTATGGCAGCCGTACCGCGGCAGCCTGCCATCATGACCCTGCTTATCTCGCCCACATGAGGCGAACAAAGACCCTATCAGCGTACCACCATTGGCACCACCACCACCTCTAGCAACGTCGCCATCCCCGTCATTTCATCCCACAGCGTGCCCTGCGATCAACATGCTCCGGCTTCAAAGATCCGTGTTCGCACGTATTGCCCGCCCGTGCGCCCCGTACGCACCCGCAGTTGGGAGGGCCTCCACCTGCGGCCGCTGCTCGCAGTCTCCGCCCGCTGCCGGCGCTGCCGCTCCCCGCGCCAGATCCACCAGCAGGGGCGGTCCCTCCGCCACGCTGACGACGCCCACGTACGGCGCGCGGGGGGACAAGCTTACCTTGGCCACTGCTGAAGGCACAGGCACTCGGGCCACCTGAAAGGCGCACCCAAGCTACCGTATCATGGGCGCTGAGGACTAGGGCGCTTACGGCGCTAGCGCCACGGTCCAGTTGTTGACCAGGTTTGCAGCAGGCTGGCACGGCACCGTGCGACCACGTGAGGGGCCCGGGGTGCATGTCAGCCGGTTGCTGTGCTCCCTTAGGTTCGTGGCATCCATGTGTACATGCGTTGCCGTACCTGCGCTCCGTCCAGCACGCTCCAGAGGATGACCCGCTGGTCCTCCGATCCCGAGATTAGGTGGCGACCATTCCGTGACCAAGCGACGGACGTCACGGGGCCTCTGCAGGCGCACGCAGGGTATGACACGCCACCAGCACTCCAGCAGCCCACGGTCCCCGCCCCTTCCTTGCGCGCTTACTCGTGTCCCGTTAGCACGCTAGCGACACCACGCGTGTCGAAATCCCATACGACGACTTGCCCCTCCTTGGTGCCAGCTGCGGAGCACGGGCACGCGTGTCAGGCGCCTGGTGGGGGGTTTCGTTTCAGGCCGGGCCGCCCACTTACATGCCAAAAGCGTCCCACGGCGGTTGAAAGCCATGCACAGAGCGGTGCCATGGTCCAAGAACTCCTCAATCACCTCCGGCAGCTCAACACTCTGAAATGGATCTGCGCGAGCAACCACGACCACGACGGCACGACTTGCTGATAATTGCTTGCAGCATGTGCTACGGTGAGGCAGTCTGCAGGCACAGTGGCGCACCTAGCAACCTTCGGTTCATGTTGCGTTATATCCCATCTAAGACGTGAGTAGTGAATTGCTTCATATACACATATACGAAGATGCAAGGTAATGTAGACAGGCTAATCAAGCCACGGTCTGCGTGCCCGGGTCTTTCCGACTTTCCCGCGTTGCTCGACGGTTGCCCGGGCACACCTTTACTCTTTCCCCTCGCATTCCACAGCAAACAACTCTGACTTTACACTTGAACTCATCGCGTACCTTCTCTGGCTATCTTCTGACGGTCCCTTCCCGACCATCCCTACCTTCGCAAGCGTGTATGAATTTCATAGTGATGTTAGCGATGTTAGCTTAGTCGCAGAGCAGGAAGGCGATGGACTACGCGCGTGGGCTTTTGAGCCGTGCCAAAGAACTCGCAGTCCAGACAGCTCAGGAGATTCAACAGCGTGCCGTCGCTGCGGAAGCGCGGGAATCTCCATCAACGGTCCTCTCTCCGGCCGCGTCGCTGTCGGCATCGGTGGCGCCCCAGACCGTCGAGGCACGGGTTTCGAGGTTCAAGGTGGGAGGAACAGAGGGGGTAATAAAGAAGGGGAGCGCACCAGGACGCGCGAACGGAGGGGGCCTCTTTGAGAAGTAAAGGGAAGAGGACGGAAGGGAAGATGATGGGGAAACGGAGAAGCATTCGATGCTAACCCTGGGCTCAACATGGCTGTTTCTTGGAGGAACCCTGCAGGGCGGAGCACGGAGGGAACGCCTAACCCATTCACCCTCCATCTGAACGACCGTGACCCTTGCAGACCGAACTAAAGGGTTCCCGTATCAATCTCGAGAACCTCAAACGCCTTGCCTTTCACGGTATCCCGGACGAAGGGAACCTGCGGGCGATCGTGTGGAAGGTGCGCAGCTGGCCCATGGTCCAATTCAAACCTGTGCACTGCAGGCGCGGGGGGTCAGGGTAACAAAGACGACGGCGGTGAGCATGTGGCGCCGGCGCAAGCATAGTACCGACCGAGTGAATGGGGGGGAGACAGGGGCAATGTGGCGAAGCGCCCTGCCCCTCCGTGTGGATTAGTGTAGGCCTTCCTTGCTGGGGAGGGACGGAGCGGTTATCGCAGCTGCGCGCTGCTTGCGCAGGGGCGGGGCAGCTGACGGGCAGGTTCGTACCCGACAAGCACGTGTGCGTGCATGACCTGACGCTAGCGCCGACCCACGCCGCGTCCTCCCGGACGCGTGGCCCCCATCGCAGCTGCTCCTGGGCTACCTGCCGCTCTGCCCGGACGACTGGAGCAGGCAACTTGCGGAGCGCCGCACGCAGTACCACGTGTTCTGCCAGGTGTGCCGCGGGGTCTGGAGTCCTGGGCTCCTGGGTGTGGGAGAGTGCAATACCACCGTGTGTCCTTCCCCGGCTCCCCGGGGGCAGTGGATGTTCAGTGCGTGCAAGGCTTGGACCTCTGACGTGGATGCCCTGTCATGCAGTGTCTCATGTTCGCCCGTTGGGAGCACCAGTCACAGTCCAGCACGGGGCAGCGTGGAGCGCATGGCTGCGGTGTGTGCCCACGCCAATCTGGGATTGCAGCTGCGATAAAGTGGGGCGCCCGGGGCCGACTCGCAGTCTTGGGTACCCGGGTGGAGCAGTTTGCTGAGGAGCGTGCTGCCCCACGGCGCAGGAACTCATCGTTGACCCCAAGCGGCTCCAAGAGGAGTCGGGCGCTGCGGTCTCGGGCAGTGAGAGCGACCATGGCGACTCCGGAGCTGCGGACGGCCCGGGGAAGGCCGAGGAGGCGAGCTGCGCGAACCCGTTGCACCCGCTGAGCACAGAGGGGTCGGGTGGCGTGGTGCGTGCGGGTTTTCAGGGAAGGTTCATTACTTCAGGGCAGTGACCGCGTTCGCCAGGTTGCTGCCGCATAGGTGGAGCCCAGGATCACGACATTTTGACGGTTAGCGCAATGCGTAGTAGTATTCTCATTTGCCACCTCCTGAGTCTAACCTTTAGTCCTAACCTCGCTCTCCCCGCCTCGCGGCCGCCGCCTCATCTGCTGGCCGCGCTTACTCACTGGCTTCCCGCGTGGTCGCTCGTGCAGCCCGTGGAGGACCACCCGCTGTGCCTGTCCCAGACCTCCAAGTGGAATACATATTTCAAGGTGTAACTTGCGCCCCTTATTGTACTGGGATGCTTGGATGTGGGGCACAGCGGAAAGGGCACGGCGCCAGGGATCACAGTACGACAGCTATCGACCACGTGGCACTGCGGCGACGCAGGTCGCAGAAAGGGCCACTGGATTATGCATTGAAGTCAATGCGATGGCAGTGCGGGCGACACCCATACATGGCGGCGCCTGCGAGTTGCCGTCCCCACCCGGCCACACCCATCCACACGCTCACGCGCACTCACACCCACTCATGCACTCGCACCCGAGCCAGGTCCCCATCACTCCACTGCCAGACCTTATCCGCTGTGCGACCCCCGCGCCCGCTCCTTCGTTCGCAGGACTCTGAGGTCATGGTGCAGGTGGAGCGGGACGTGATGCGGACGCACCCAGACATGCACTTCTTCACGGGCGACTCGGCGGAGTCGCAGGCGCACCGAGAGGCGAGTGGCGGGCCTGGGTCAGCCGGGGCCGACCAAAATGGAACGGGGCAAGTTGTTCAGGGTTCGGGTGGAGATCTGGATCTTGGCGCACCAGCGAAGGCTGCGGCATGTTGCATGTGCACGGCGCCTTCGCCTGTTGGCAGCATCGCGCCAGCCGCGCCGACTCCCCCCTTGCAGGACATGAAGCGCGCCCTGTTCATGTACGCCAAGCTCAACCCGGGGCTGCGCTACATCCAGGGCATGAACGAGCTCATAGCGCCGCTCTACTACCTCTTCAAAACAGATACGCAGGTGCGCAGACGTCTTACCGCCTCAAACACTGGCCTCTGTACTATCGTG
Source organism: Gonium pectorale (assembly GCA_001584585.1). Classification (NCBI taxonomy): domain Eukaryota; kingdom Viridiplantae; phylum Chlorophyta; class Chlorophyceae; order Chlamydomonadales; family Volvocaceae; genus Gonium; species Gonium pectorale. The sequence goes on from LSYV01000071.1 coordinate 116,753, forward strand.
ATTGCCGGTTCGCGCCTGCTGCTGCACACACTCTCATCGTGTGATGGCATGCGCCAGTGGTGCGTCGCGCTCCCATGCCGGGAGGTGCTGTCTGATGAGGCAACGCACATGCGGGCCCTGGCCAGCAAGGTATCAAGCGGACTCATGCCTGACCGACAAACCGACGAGCGTCTGCCTCGAGCGTCGTTCTTCGGCACCGCTAGGTGCCACTTTGTGTGTTTGGTCGCGGCCCCGCCTGCAGGACCGGTCGTCCTCGGAGTTTGCGGAGGCGGACGCATTCTGGTGCTTCATGGAGCTGATATCCGACTTCCGGGACCACTTCTGCCAGCAGCTTGACAATGCGCAGACCGGCATCAAGGCCACCATCCGACGGCTCATGACGCTGCTGCAGTACCATGACCATCAGCTGTGGCACCACATTGAGGTTGTGCACAAGGTACGATACGTACGGCAGATATGGACCGGATTGGCTGGCGTGCCAGGAGCAACTTACTTGACCGCTTGACCGGAATGGGCACGGCACCGCAGACCCGAGTCGGAGTGGATGCTGCTGTCTTGTTGGTCACACAGCCCGGGGTGAATGGCTCAAACGCCTCAAAGCAGCATCCCCCGTGTCTACGCCATACAGTAGTGATCCAAAAGGCGACGCGTCGCTGGCCTGCCGCACCCTGCCCGCCCTGCCCGTGCTGACAGGTGGACCCGCAATTCTACGCGTTCCGGTGGCTAACGCTGCTGCTGAGCCAGGAGTTCGCCTTCCCCGACACGCTGCGCATCTGGGACACCATCCTGTCCGACCCGCACGGCCGCATGGACTGCCTGCTGCGCGTCTGCACCGCCATGATCCTGCACGTGGCGCCGCTGCTGCGCGCCGGCGACTTCACAGTCATCCTCAAGACGCTGCAGCGCTTCCCGCCCGTCGACGTCAACGTGTTGCTGGCGCGGGCCGCCGACATGCCGCCCTGCAGCCTGGTGCTGGGCGCCAGCGTGTAGGGCTGGGCACTGGGCTGGTTGCGGCCGGCCTCGGGGGGTGCGCAGTGCTGGTGCGTTGAGATTTGCGTGCGGTCGGGCGGACGGCAGTCACAGGGTGAATGCCATTGGAGGTGGTGATGAGACTTACCTTGCGTACAAACGTGGAAGTGCTCATCGTTGGCGCTGCAGGAGGTCGAGGTGCGCAACAGGCGGAGAATAGTATGGTGGCTGACACGAGGAGCCTGTGGTTTCGCGCAGAGCTTGTGCGGCCTTAGAGCGGCCGAGGTGAGGCCCAAAGCTCGGTAGTGGTGCAGGCGTTCCTTGTCGATTCTGGAATCGGGTACATGTGCGAAATGCCATATTCGTGCACGGCGGTTTCCACAGGAGACAAAGGTTGAGGGCATAGTAGAGCCTGCGTTGAGCATAGCATGGCCTTGCAGAAGCATAATGGCGTGCATGCCTCCGAACTTGTTTGAACCCTTTTGCATTGTGTCACGTCACCGTGCATGCCACAACTGCATTGGCCCTGCTTCCGCAGGACGGCCTGCTTGTTAAGAAACGTCCCAATCTGTACGTCATTGGAGAAAGTGGGCATGGGCATCCATGCCGTCCACGCAGTATGTCTCGCCGCCAGTAACACATGCCCGTGTTTCCACGCCGAATACAGCCGGACACGAGTAAACGACAACGGCCTCCACAAACGAGCATAATAACACGATAGCACACGCATGTTAAAATGTGACTTACCCATTTGATGCCGTTGCCGTTGCCGGCGGGCACCGCACGCGCGAGCGCTCTTGCACGCTACAGCAGCAACCGGAAACGAGATGCATCTGCCCCGACCACACATACGGGAATCTCAGCTGTCTTCATGGTCCGCAACGCGGTGAGTGTAGTGCACATCTAAAAGCGTGTAACGTGGTATTGCAGGTTTCCCTCTTCCTTCGCAGATTTCTCTCTTTTCTCCTGCAGATCGCCTGCCCGCCCAAAAGCGTTCCATACAGTGGCGAACCTCTCATGCGGCACAGCCATCAATCTATCACGCATATGCCCCAGAGGGCAGCATTGCAAGTATGCGAGTCAGGGGGTCTCCCCTGATGCGAGTCAACGAGAAATATAGCTTACGCCGCACACCACAGGAAGCCCCCCCTTCCGCCCACACTGCGCAGCGCCTGTCCGCCCCGTCACTTCTCTGCGTCACGCCGCCTTCCCGAGCGAGCGCTGGCCGAGCTGCGCACCAACACACCTACATTGGCGCCGCAACAGGTCCAGCAGCACCCCGTTGCTCCAGCCGAAGCCCACCTGGGGGGTGTACTCGCCGCCGCCGCCCACGCCGCCGACGCGGGTGGCGTCGAGCTTCTCGTGCATGTGGCCCGTGGCCTGCCACGCCGCCAGGTTGGCACGCACCCAGCTGCCAGCCAGCGAGGAGGCGGCCGTCGCGCCCTCCGCGGTCCCCGACTCGGCGAGGCCCTCGATCGCCATGTGCACCAGCGGGGGCCAGGCGTTGGGTGCGTCCCACTGCGCACAGCAACCGGGGTCGGGGGCCCAGTGTTCATGGCAATCGTCTTCGGTTCACGCGGTACGCGTGATACCGTGCGGAAGTTGCAGGACCGCTACCCTTCCCTTCAACGCTACATACATCTCCCCGGAAAACGCCTAAAGCCTCACCTGCTGGCCAGATGGGTATAGCGACGTCAATAGGCCGCCCTCCCGGACGAGGCCCGACGAGAGGAGGCCCCTCACAGCAGAAGCAGCCTGCGAGCTGCCGCTCTCAGCGCAGCCGCACCAAAGCGGCACCCAGTTGGAGGCGTACACTCCCGTTCGCTGCCGCCCCGTGTACATATTCCTCTGCTGCTGCGTGCCGCTGCCGTCGCTGTTGCTGGAAGGCGTGGCGCCACACGACCTGGGATCTTGCGTATCGCAAGCGTTGGACGCGTCCGAGGCCTCCATGTCGCACAGCTCGAGGTCGTGCCAGCAGTGATCGTCAGCGCTCCACATCAGGGTGTTAATGGCGGCGAGCCGCCGCTCTGCCAGCTCCATGTACCTATCATGTAGCAGCGTGTCTCCTAAGTGGGCGGCGATGGCGGCGATGTCCTTCTCCATGCGGTACAGCCACGCGTTGAGGTCCGCAGGGACGATCTGGTTGGGCACGGGGGCGGGCAGAGGAGCAGCGAAAGTGGGCATGGGGTCAGGCTGGCGCTTAATGACTTAGGTAAAGAAGCACGACATGGGTATGATATATCAGGGGAGCAACAGCGGAAGCGCATTTTGGGACTCAATGTACACGTACGCGCACTCGTACACATAAAGACGCAGAAACACCTGGTGGGAGATTTGGAGCCCAGCGCCTGCCTTCTCGTTCAACACACACTTAGGTGTGAATGCTGTGAGCACGCCGTTCGCATTCTCATCACACCTGGGTGGTGCGGGTGTGCTCCAGGGAGTCACCGCCGACGAACCAGCGGCTGCTGAAGTCTACGTGTCAACGGGTAGGCAAAGTTGTTGGACGTCAGCAGGGAGATGGCGCTGAATGTGGCGCTTTCTAACACATTAGCGCCTGCTCACCCCAGCCAGACTCCGCTGCGCTGGCGATGTCGCAGTACAGCTGAGCCGCCGCTGGGCCCTCGAGCCCCGCCCTGGCCACCAGGTGGACGTCCTCGCTGCGGAAGGGCATCGACGGGTAGCAGCTGTTCTTCGAGTGATGGCGAAGTTGACACGAATCTCGTCAGAACCTCATAGCACCCGTTCATCTGGCAGGATGCCCAGTGAAATGCACGTGTAGAAGTACAGATAGCGGGTTCTGCACAGCCAACGGAATGGTTCCCTACCGGTAGCTCTCGGGGCGAGGGCCGTACAGCTCGGCGTGGTACCGGCTCAGCATAAAGACGCCCGAGCGCTCCGTGGAGCCAGCTACCTCTCCAGCCTCATCCTGTACACCGCGGCTCTTGAGTGAGCTCTTGCTGGGCGGCGCACCTGTTTGCCGGGAAAGGAGTGAGTCCATCACAAGTAAGGATGTGCAACCCCAAACAGCTCAATCGTACCGTCATAGATGCGCCCGCGCGAGCACAATGTGCTTGACGCTCGTTTATTGAGCTGCAACAGCTTGCTACGGTACTCCCTTCTCGCAGAACTAGGAGACATACGCCGCGAACTTTGTGGGCTCGGAGCGCCTCCCAGCACGTGACTCCCACCCACCTGCCAGGGCGACGGCTTTGTTGCCGCCGGTCCAGTAGTGGTGCTGCGCTACCAGCCGCGGCAGGGCGTCCACTAGCAGCTGGTCATCCCCGCCGGCGCTCCACACGGCCAGCACCATGGCGCTCAGCAGCGGTGGCTGGCTGCGGTTGGTGTAGTAGGTGCGGGCGCCGTTGGGCACGAAGCCCCAGGCGTCCACCAGGCCCAGCAGGTTGCGCAGCAGCTGCTCAGCGGCGGGCAGCAACTCAGAGGCGATGAGGCCGAGGATAATCCAGTACGAGTCCCAGTTGCTGGGAGAGCGGTGCGGATATCGGACGAGAGCGAGGGCGGAGGGGGCGGCATGTATCGAGGGAACTCAGCAGTGCGGCAGCACGCGGTGTGTCGTGTGTGAAGATGTACTGGAGCTCAAGCGCTTGCCCCGCACCGGATTGTGGGAATGCCGAACCACATGCCCCGTGCCCTAATGCTGCCGCTAACCTAGCCAGCGGAGCGTCGGGTGTGCCCTGAAGGCCCTCCCTTGCGCAGTAAAGCAACTACCCGCCGGTTGGTCTCCGTGTCACCCAAGCCTTACTAGCATTCGCGGAAGCGGTCGCCGGGAACGATGAATGGGTATTGCAGGGGCAGGAGGGTGTGCCGCTCGGGGTGGGAGGTGACCGCTGGGGACACCTGCAGGAATGACGCGGTTGCCCCTTGGGGACTACTGGGAGCTCTGGGAGATGCGAGTCTGCAGGGCGCTTCTGACACACCTGCCGGCTCAATGTTTTCCATAGCCCATACACCTCTGCTGCAAGGTATCGCAGTTCAAGCTCCGGTAGCTGAGCTGTCCACAGGGGCGGCGCCTCGGTGTACCCCGCCGGCAGCACCTGCTTGAGGTCCTGGCGGCAGAGTAGAAAGCCGGAAGAGGGCGACGTGTCACGCATGCTACGCACGCGTGTGTCGCTGCAGCTCGCTTACCTCCCCAGGCTGCCCGAAGTGCTCCTGGACGAATGCGCGCAGGCCGTCAGGAGAAATAACGCCCCCCTCCTTCTCCAAGAGCAACTGCCATGCCCTGCCTATGTCGTCCCAGTCCCGGAAGGCAGGACAGTCTACGAAGTGCTTGGAGTCGAAATATATCCCTGCAGACACCTGCTTCACTAGCTCGTGCCAGAGGCTTCGCGTGTTGATTGAGCTTGCCGAGATGGCCTGCGTCGCTGCCATCGCAACTGAAGCGGTATAGCAATGAAGCCGAGAGGAGGTAATGAAGAGACCATGAGCTTTTGATCCATGCGGATTCCGTCGATGTACCGGATCCAAGCAGACGGACAGCGGCCCCTGAAGGCCCGAGGGAGCGAGGGTGCACACTATGATACGTGCATGACTCATGGAAGGTAACATTCTGTGGATGGGGGATAATTGACGTGGGGCAAGCCGTATGAAGGGGTTGTGGGCACGCTGTCCGCCATGACCCAAAAAGGAGAACCAGAAACGCCCAGATGAGGATCCACGCTGAGAATGCGGCTAAACCCGTTATATAAACAGGTTCGTGTCGGGTATGTGTGAGTATGAGAACCATCCTGATTTGGAGCAAAGAGCGGACTCCACATCATACCAGTCAACGGTCTGAGACTCCTCGCTTCCGGACACTAAGCCTAAGTGGCCGGCAGGTTACACACCGTGTATATGCCTACCTACCATGATGGATACACGATGCAAGCTTTGTAGAGCTTTGCCATACTTGATAAGGCATCACCACTGCGCGCGATGGCAGCACGCAAACGCACAACGTGCAAGAACATTGACATACACATTCTCCACTGCTACGACTGTCACGCCAACCTGAGGTCCACACTCTTGATCTCCTTGTCTCCGGACAAGCAAGTCACACTGCCGACCATCAAGGCGCTTCAACCCACATCAAGTGTCGGGCCCACATGGAAACGTGCAACACGTTGCATCTTCCGCTCCCCAGAACGGCTCTCAAGGCATGCAACATTGCGCTATCATTCTGCACAGCCTAGCAGACATGGGTTTTGACGAAGCCTTGCGCTTCAACGTCGAGAACTCCACCCGTCAGAAACAGGCGCATCGCAGCGCAGGGACTCCAGACATCTGCAGTCCGCGCTACATCCCACCACTGCACGCACAGTGTGGTCGCTTGGATTAGGCAAGCAACATTACCAATTCAAGAAGCATGTCAGGTTGTAGGCGGTAGTGTTCAGCAACTTCCTCGCCGTTGGCCGTAGCACAAGATAAAGCGTAACGTAACGTTAAGCCAAGCCTTTGCGCCTACCCGGACCTTCTATCTGCGAGCTGCCCGTCAAGAAATGCACCGATGCATTTGACGTACCACCCTTGATTCCGCATCACCTCGGTAAGCCTGCCATTATCCCGCTCCCCACCCTTACCTCCCCTTGCTTTGCATGCATTCGTCATTTCTTGTGCGCATCGGCGCCCATGCTTATGCCCGCCTGCACCTGCGCGCCGCCAGCGCCGTCACCCGCCGCCCCGTGGCCTCCGTGCTCCTCATCCCGCCGCTCCTGCGCCACCCGCACGCGCTCCGCCGCCCGCTCCGCGCCGCCGCCAATGTCGCCCGCGCCCTCGCCGCCGCTGCGCCCCGCCGCGGCGTCCCCCGGCACCAGCTGCATACGCTGCGCCCAGGCGCGGCCGTCCTTGCGCCCCTTGTTGATCATGTAGCGGAGCATGTCGTCGTCGGCCGGCACCAGCGCCCACGTGACCATCTGGGCGTAGTTGAAGGGCCAAGGCTCATAGGCGTCCGGGCTGATGGACACGTCCAGCAGCGAGGCCACGCGGTCGTACTGCGCCACGCGATCCTGACGTACGGCGGCCGTTACAAGGAGGCGTATGTTGGCAAGCTAGCATCATGGGGGGAGTGCTGGCCAAGGTCTACTGCCTCGCGGGATCCTCACACAACGTTACCTCGGTGTTGCTGCAACGGATCAAGGCATCATCGCACGAGGGAGGCGGGGCGATGCAGTCGCCGCGCACCGTCGGCTTTCGCCGTGCCAATCGGCGTTGTAGACATATCACTACGCTATGCACAACGAAGATATTTACAGCTCTTACGAACCCGCCGCCCTCCTTCTCCGTCTGCTGGACCTGAACCGCCACTACGGTAACCATGATGCCGGCGCGCCCATGAACCCGCAGTCCACCTCCCCGGCTCCCTACCTGCACGGTGGCCAGCACCTCGCTGACCGGGAAGCAGCAAACCTTGACTGCGTACTCGGTGGGCGGGCGCGGGATAAAGGCCGCCACGCCGCCGTCCATGTAGAACCTGAAGGCCGTTGCAGCAGCACGGGGCATGGGCCGTACAGAAGAAGTAGTCAAGCGCGGCAAGTACCGGTTGCTGCGGCAGCCATGGGGCGCCAGCTACTTGCCGTCAGCACACAGCCACGGCCTTGCCGTGCACGGTAGGTGCGGGGCCTCCCGCGCGGGCAGCAACGGGGCGGCGCGTCGGGTGAATGCCAGTAGGCCAGCTGGCACGCCAACGGCAGCAGCCCGCTCGGACCCCATGAGTGGTCGACATCAAGCCTGCCGCACGATCCTGTCATCGCTGCAGGCACGTGCGGCGCACGCGCCCCCGCCCAACTCCTCCTCACTCGCGGCGACCTACTGACGCAACGCCCCCCCCACCCCCGCACCTGCCCCTGAACTCGGTCATCCACGAGCCATTGAAGTAGAAGGGGATGTGGCACGAGGTCAGCAGCGCGTTGACAAAGTCGTCCTTGCTCTCAAACTCGGAGATCATCTGCCAGGGAAGGAGCAGAGCAGCGGGTTCAGCAGCAATGTCTTCGAACACGGAAGGAGGAAACAGGAGTGACCGAGGCCGTGAGAAGGTAGGCCACACGGGCAGCGGCTTCTCAGAAGCTGCCTTGCTGCGACGCCCATGTCGCTGGTTGCACACCCCTGGTAGCCACCAGGTCTCACCTCGTTGCGCACCACGGGGAAGAGCCGGGTGAGGGCCACGTGCGTGTTCCCGCGGCACCGCTCGTGCGCGTCGTCGGGGAGGTAGGCGTGCAGGAAGTCACGGAGCAGGCCGCCTGCATTGGGCGGCAGCGGCGGCGCGCTGCAAGTTCACGCGGGCGGACGCGGCGGCCGGCAGCTTTTGCAGGCGGCACGCTGTCCGCGCATATGCGCCCGCAGCGTACGCGACAACAGATGCCAACACGAACGCATAATTGCAGCCTCCATTCTGCGCAATGCGGTTGCCTTGGCAGCGCTAACCAAGGCGGCGCTTGCGCTCACCCACCGAGCCGGTACCGGGTGCCGTTCTCCCGGCAGTTTGCTGCGAACTCGTGCAGCGCCTTGGTGGCCTTCTCCGGGTCCAGTCCGCAGTTGTAAGTAGCCACAGCCAGAGAGCCGGCGCTGGCGCCCGCCATTTGGACCTGTAGGTGCACGGCGAAGGACCTCAGCGTCCGTGATGCCCGATGCAGGATGCTTCCTGCAGCTGCAATCCCCTTCCCCTGCCTCCCGCCGGCCGAGCATTGTGGTACAACATGCTGCCACGCCTGGTCCACAGCGAGGTCTTTTGCCCTTAGCATAGCCTCAGCAGCTTCCAGCTGAATCGGGAGCCCTAGGCAATCTGACATCCGCCTCGGGCAAACGCCACTGTACAGCACGGCAGTGCATCCTCTTGCC
>LSYV01000071.1:126700-139261 GCA_001584585.1 Gonium pectorale
GGGTTTCAACATGGTGTGTACCAGGGAAGCACGGGGGGGGGGTCATTCACCTGCTCCAATCGTGTCCGCGCTCGGCGTTCCCGCTCGTCGCCACTCAGCTTGCCTTCCTCGTCCCCTTCTGTGTCCGAGCGCGATGTGGCCCCATCAAAGCTCTGTGACGGAGTCGTCAACGCTTGGAGCGCGCGAAACCCTCCGAAAACGTCATGAGATGCGCCAAACCGATGCTGCAGAGCATGATGTTGCCTTTGCAACGAGTTGACACCAAATAGACCGGCGCGAACGACTTGGCGAGCCCGGTTTCGCAGCATTGGTGCTGGAAGTGACTGGCAGGAACCGACCCTCACCGCTTGCATAATTGGATCGACAGGTAGCAACATTACAATACGTCCAAAAAAGTTTGCTAAATTGCCGGATTCCGAGGCCTGACTCAGCAGTTCCGCTAGCGGGACGGGCCGAAACTTGAACACTGTCCCGCAATGGAGCACAAAGAAGGTGCACGAGACTGAGTATTGCAGGGACTAATGCCAAGGGTGAATGGGAGTACTGCCGTGGTGCACCTCGGTGCACGGGTGCCATTACCCAAGGGGCGACCCGCACATTCCTGCGCCTGCACCACAAGAACAACTAAATTATTCCCATGTAGCCCTAGTGCCAGCTAGTACGAGAAGGGAAGTGGCTACAGGGCCGCTTAGGTGCCTTACGCACAGCGTCCCACCGAACACATCAAGGTGACTTGACCATCCCATCCTTCAATACGCCACTCGTACCAGGTAAGACCCATCGCCTCCCTCCACCTTGCTGGGCGCCACCCGCTGCGGCGAACAAGCAATGCAGCGGAAGTTAAGTACAACCTATCAGTCATGCATTCGTGAGCACCATGAAGTCTAACAGTCTGGCAAGTATGACAAGTAGAGCTTAGGCCCATTGTCCGATACATGTGGAGCACTCGGCCAACATGTGGTGGGTTCGGTCGCCCACGTCTCTTACCATACGCCGCACACAAACCATCCTCTACAGCCGAACGTTTCTGCGTTAAGCCTCTTTCGTCACGGTAGTCCCGACACGTCCGGAAGCTTTTCCTCATGGCCTGCCCTCCTTGCGTCCTGGTCGTAAATGGTGTCGCATGCCCCACGCCTCGACGCATCCCTGCCCCAGCGCGTCCCTATTCCCTTTACATAAGTTCACATGGTCACCCGCTACGCCATGGCGCCGCTGGCAATCCCAATCACCGCCGCCCTGGCTGCCGCCGGGAAGTCGATGCCGACCGCCTGGCAACGCCTCCCGCTACAACCGCCGCCATCTTCTGTTCCTGCTTTTCCGCGAGCTGGTGTTCGAGCTCTTTAATCCTGCCGCGCACGTCCTGGAGTCCCTCTGCAAGCGCGCTCTTGACGCTCTGCGCTTCACCGCCACCGCCTCCTTGCGCTGGCGCTGGTGAGCGACCCGGCAGCTGGACGCCCTTGGGAGCCTTTTGCCGCAGCTGCTTCAGGATGGTATCTAGGCGGTCGTCATCTTCCAGCCTGGGGTCAGAGGGCGATTATGCGATTACTCTGGTCAGACATGCACGCGCACTCGCTCAATCGCAGCACTGGTATGCGTTTGCCCCAGTGAATACATGCACAGCAAGCGTCGACTAGACGACATATCCCGCATCAAACAAGGCACACTTGTATGCATCTCAATAACGCACCGCTCCACCAAGCGCATCTCGTGCAACTTGCGATCCACCGCCGTCAGCATCTTCCGCAGCACCGTCACGTCGGCCGTCCAGCCCTCGCAATCCAAGTGCCGTCGCAGCTCCAGCTGTTTATTGGCCTCTGTCAGGCGCGCCACCTTGAGCTCTAGTTCTGCCACGCGGCGGTCATACGCCGCCACGGCCGCGGTGTGCACGCTGGTCAGGTTCATGAGCTCCTCCTCCTTGCTCTTGAGCTATGCGGTGTGCGCCATCATAAGACCGAGGGAAGCGGAGGCGGCCGGTATAGTAAGCATGTCCTCGCGGGCACATCGGCAAGTCGCTTCTCAAGCCCGGATATCGGTTGAACCAAAGCAGCTGTGTCCCGCACGCTGCATGCGCTTCCCACCTGGCTGCGCAGGTTGCTGGAGACGTCGTCCAGCTTGGCTTCCGCCTCCTGCCTCGCTGCGCTGAGGTCGGCAGAAGCCTTTCGCCTCTGTTCCGCGCTCTGCTCTAACAAGGTCTGCCGTTCCCTAGCCAGGCTGGCCTGGCATTCCAGTGCGCGCTCCTCAGCCGCCTGCCGCTCTCGTCGCCCTGCCAAGGGTAACGGTACACCGGCGCATATCACCTGACATGGTCGGCAAAGGCAAACCTTTTGTGGGCTTCAGGGGTGCCGGGTTTACAGTGGCATAGGCTCGAACAAGCGGTACTAGGGCCTGCAGGTTGCCTTTCATACGCATTGCAAGGTGACCGGGTCTGCAACTGCACATCAACTGGCGGCCCGTGAAGTGGCTGAAACTCATTCAGGATTGCAAAGCAGGGCATTAACTCGGTCCCACCTACGATGTAGTCCCGAGTCGTCTGGCGCAGTTGCTCTTCCACCCGCTGCAGCCGTTCGGTTGCCACTTCAAGCTGTTGCGTCAACGCTCGCCGGTGCGCCTCCTCCTCCTGCTCCCGGATCCTGCGGTCCTCCTGCAGCGCCGCCGTCCTCTCTGCTGCCAGCTGCCTCTGCACGTTGGGAGGTACACGGCACGCTTACGCAAAGGCATGACCAGCGCCTTAGGAGGTTCACTTGGCTACAGCAATCTTTAAATCATAGTTCAAGCAGGACGCTAGCGCACCCACCTGCTCGTTGAGCTGGGCGTGCAGCGATTCCACCTGCAGCAGGAGGTGGTCCACGCTAGGCCCTGAGACACTGCCAGGTTGCGCGGCACCTCGCCCTGCCCCGGCATTTGGCTGTGCCAGCAGCTGCTGAATTGTCTTCCTGTCCTGAATCTCCTGCAGGCGGAGCTCGTCGTTCTCTGCTTGGAGCGCAAGCAAGCGCTGCCGCTCATCGAAGAGGAAATTGTGGGCGTCACTCAAGGCCTGGGAGGGAAAAGGGGAAAGCCAGGAAGGACGCCGAATATATGTATCACATGGCGCAAATTTGCACGAGCATAGACGGCCACTATGTTATGGAGGCGAATAAGTTCACAGCTTCAGCCCTGTTGTCGTACAACAGTCCGGCTCCTAAGGGCACTGCTACGGCCGCAATTCATTCCCCCGCGCAACATCTGGCCGCTGCCCTGTAACCCAGCCGACCTTTTGCAGCTCCCGGACCTCCTCGCTACGTTTCCGGGCTTCCCATTCCAGCACATGCAGTTCAGAGCCCTGCACAGCACACTGGTCAAGGCGCAGCAGGAGCTCTGCGCGCTCCGAGTCGAAACTCTCTGGAGAGCAGGAAAACAGGGTGACACGTAGGTGAATGGGGGATGTTGTCATGGGGCGGAGCTTGGGTCAGGTAGGACGACGGGACTGTCGTGAGGGTGCCCGCACGACGGTCAGCTCTTGCACTGCTGCCGCTCTTGCGTTGTCCCGGCCACGTGTCCTCCTAGATCTACACCTCCCGACCTCGTGTCCTCCTAGCCCTCGCCCTCGTGTCCTCATCGACCTCCCATCGTATCCTCGTCGACCTCCCATCCTACGGAATATATCCTCAGTTACCAACTTACCAACTCTCTTCTTGTAGTATTCCAGCAGGTCCGCCGTCGACTGTTCTTCCGCTGCCCTCGCGGCAGCAATGGCAGCGCCTTCGGTCCTGCTGTCCTTCTTTGGTATCCCTCTTTCATGACCCATACGGCTTGTGTCTACACCTTAAGTCGTTCGCGTGGCCGTGTGCAAGAATCGGGCGGAAAAGGTGAAAGACGAGGGCCGGGTCAAACTTGTTGTCCACAAAAGCTTCACGGGACCTTAGCGATGGCTTGCGCTATCAAAGCTTGGCTCTGCCCCTGCTGTCACCTGTCACCTGTATACGCAGGATCCGGATTTTCCTTTCTATTTGGCACACGTGGAGGTGGAAGGCGTATCGCCACCATTTGCAATAAAAGAGAATTACATTTTGCAGAAATGCACAAGGCGCACCTCACGCTCCCGTTCGTCACCCTCGCGTGCCTCATGCTGGCACAGCGAGGCGCGGAGGCCGTAGAACCGGGCAGAGAAGGGCTGATACAGCGGCTCAGGGAGGAAGCGGCTCACATCGCACGCAGCCTTCGGGTACGTGCCGGCGGACGCAACCGTGGGGCAGGGCTCCGTCACCCTTACCTGCTACGCGCGCAGGACAAAGAGCGCTTTCAGGCAAAATTCAGCGACATACGTGATGATATTAAGTTCATGGCTTGGTCCGCAGCTTCTGAGGTTCAGCGAGCTGCCGGTGCGTTCAGAGTTTGTAAGACTGTGCGAAACACGGCTCCCCCCCTGGGACGGAGGGCACATTCCGCATGCCTGCATCGCCCGCCTTGTGTACCAGCTCGCCCTGCTTCGGATGTGCATGCCCGTAAAGGCGGATCTCTCTTTGCTGCTTTTGTATTTGCCTTCCGCATGGTAGAGCTTGGTTGCCCAATATGCACGCTGACTATGCGCTCTGCTGGTACTGCAGGACCGTACCTGCAGTCCCTAACGGACTCTTGGACACATTTCCGCGTCCGGGTTAAACACTGGCTACATCAGGGACTGCACCGTCCGCGTGCAGCGCTGTTGAACTGGCATCGATCCGCCACGAAGGCCCTCCACGAGTTTGCAGTAAGGCACGACCTGTCAACTGTGCCTGAGCAGGCTGAGACGGCACTGCTACTGATGTACAGCGGGTTTGTGGCACTCGCGCTTTCCCTGGTTGTAAGGAAGATGCTGTAAGCGGATGTACGGCATATGTGAGGCCGGCTATGAAGACGTGTAGTATGCCTTCGTACATGTTACAGAAAGCGGATGGCCGCACGTGCCAATGGCCTTCTGGCCTCGCAGCAGGACCTGACACGCTCAACTTCTTTTGTAAAGTGCTTGGCCATGCCACTGATCCAAAGAACACACCATATGTACCACAGATCAGAAGCAACTCGCGTGTTCGCATGTACAACTCGTGCTCAACCAAGGCAACCCAACGAACGGGGTCCATGTACAGTCGGTTCCAATATGGGACACATGAAACATGCGGCATAGTTAAGATATCTTATCGGAATGGAAGCATATGCGTGTTGTTATGCATGCATCCATACAAGAATCCCTGCCACTTCAGTCCGAACTCGTCAAGATCATCACCAGGACAACACCATTCGATCAACATCACCAAACACTGTAAAATGCAGGCCACGAGCTTACGAAGTTAGTAGAGTGTCATGCTTAGAAGTTCGGCTTGACCTCACCGCTGCGGACCTTCGCGTTGCGGACCTTCATAGCTTCCTTCCTCTCAGCACGCCTGGTCGCACGCGCACAGGGACACAGAGGGTGCTTGCGTTAGACGGCGACGGGTAGAACGTGCCCACTGCCACGTTGTACACGAGTGCGTTTATTGATCACGTCTTCTCCGTCGCCCAGTACCGCATAAGGTTTGCACGGAGGCAGAACCATGTGCCCTGTACTCGGTGCCCTGCTGGAAACATCACACCCTCGGGTGTGTATGTCCGTGGAGGCTGCCTTCCCCGTTTCTGGTACTCTTTTTTTCATGTGCGAGATAATGCCGGGCACACGGTTCTGCAGGCCATCCGGTACCCGTTCTGAGGGAGACAACTTTGCAACGGCAGACAGATACTATGCTGTCCCTACTCTCCATCCACACCGACTAGGAACATCACAACTTACTGCTGCTGGAGCAGCTCGGCGCGGCTCAAGTTCTTCTTGGCCGATGCGTTGGCGGGTGCCACGGCAGCCAGTGGCATGAGCAGCAATGCCAGGGCCGTTCGACGCTGAACGGGCGTAGCGGCCGCGGGCATCTGGAGGGGTTGGAGGAGACCAGCAGGATACCGAACATCGGCCAACGTGCCGTTCCAAGGAGGGATATGGGCCCTTCCGAGCATACGCCTGCGCTATACCTTTGCCCGACAACCTGATTAGCTACGCGACAACGCACCTTCGCTTGCTGAGCAGCAGGGCTTGCGCTGGCGCGGCAGACAACCGAGGGGGCCATTCCAACCACTGTAGCAGAAAGCCATGCGCTCAGCATCAGCAACAACGTTCGAAATGTCACACACGCTTCAATGCGACAGCACCTGAAAGGAGGGGGGCAGCGAGCACTTGCGAGAGGGTTCGATCGGTTGAACTGTCTGCCGAACTGCGAGTATTTGGCGCAATATGTGCTCTGTGACGGGTGTCGGGTCCCTCGGTGTCAAAAATTGTCCTCGTCAGCAGGTACGACACCCAATTCAGGTTCCAGGTGCGTCAAAAATATCGAGGCTTTGTCCACTTGTCGACAGTATGATATTGAGCAGGCTGCCGATCAATAAAAGCGTCCGTTTGCACTTTGGATCACAGTTGACCGGGTTTGCTGCGTCAACTGCTTGAGTACCTCTTTACATTTGGACGGCGCTTCGTTAGGGAAAAGTTTGCCTGTGTAGCATGCTTCAACCAGCTGTCGGTCGGTAGGCGTCATGGACCTGCCTAGCCTTGTATCCAACAAGGAGCTCCTGGAGCGGCTCTCGCGGGAATATGAGCTACTTAAGGGATCAGGGGGTGAGTGGGCGTGAGATTATTCTTCTCGGGTGCAAGCAATGCACCTCCTCTCCCCCTTCTTTGTTCCCCCCGGAGTAGCCGAGGTGGATTACGCAGCCTGGGTCCGCCAGCGGCTGCGTGAAGCCGCTGCCGAGCTGGCGTCCTCAGTGCTGCGCACCGACGTTGACAGCGCCGGCCCCCATCGTGGCGCTGATGAGGGGCCCACTGCTGCCGAACCGAGGGAGCGAAGCGGCGTTGCGCGGCTTGGGTCCGGTAGGACGAGTGCATATGACGCGGCTCCCGCGTTGGGCGCTGACCTGGGCCCTGTCAGCCGGGACCCCACCGACCGGTCCGAGCAGCTGCTTCTCAGCAGGTGTGACACGAAAGCAGCTTAAATGTGACGCTGGCCGTCGCGTGCGCTGACTCGTTTGTATGGCCCTATGCAGGGCAACTGGTCAGCTGGTGGCGCGACAGCTGGCATATCCGTGGGCATATGGAGGGCCGGAATCTGCGTGGTTCATGCTGGGAGAAGGCGATCCCGCCGCGACGTCACAGATTGCGTACGGATCAGCTGTGGGAGGCTTCGGGCCAACGTCGCAAGCAGCGGCAGTTGGCGCTGTGAAGGTATGTACATGTTCACTTCCCTGGTTTGGCCAGCGTAGCATTCATGGGCACACTCTCTATGGCGTGCTAGATACCCAAGAAGCAGAAGAAAGTGGTCATCGTATCACCGCAGCGCTCGCCCGCCGGACAGCTGTCTGGCGCGAGTGCCAAGCCGCGGTCGTGGGTGTCGAGCGCGCCACCCGTGAGCAAGTTGTACTCCGAGGTGGAGCCTGGGCTCTTCACTGCAAGGCCCGACGCGTACGCCTACCCCAAGGTGTGCGCATTCTGCAGGACCGCGCGTGGCTTTGTGAATTCGGTGCCCACCATAATTGATCAGGTCACACTCTGCAGGCCCGCCCTCGCCGCTCCCCTGCGGTGGCCAGACGTCCCGACTGGGTCAACGCAGCGAGTCTGCAGGCTGCTCTTCGTGGAGCATCTTCCGCCATTCCACACCTGCAGGTATGTTGGTTGGAGTTGGCTACCAACAGCGTTTAGCCCGTTCTGCGGTCAACATCCTCGCCGAATTTCGAACGCAGGCCGCTGCAGACCGAGAGCGGCGATTAGCCCTCTCCACTGCGCTCGCGCGCCAGACGCTCGCTTCAGGGCTTGGGCCCGATGAGGCGCGAGCAGCGGCCCTCTACGGGGTAGTACCCGCTGCAGCAGCAGCCGCGGCTCACGCTGCGCAGTACGACCATGTGCTCCTGGTCGCGCAGCAGCTAGCGCAGCAAAACGAACAGCTCGCGCGTGCGGTTCAGGATAATAATTCGGCTCTGGCACAGCAGCAGGTGAGATGCCGTTCGTAGTTGCTCCAAGCTGCAGACTGCGCTTCGGGTGGCCTCACATGCTTCCTCCTACCCAGGCTCTTCTTGATTCGGCGCTGCAACAGCGCCAGAGCTCCACTGCACACGGGAGCGCCGCGCAGAATGCATCAGTACAGGTGCAGGTGGTGCAGCGGCCTTGGTTTGTCCGGACCACGGCCGGACAGCAAGCGAAGGATACCCGGACCCGCAGCGCGTCACCCGGGGCGACCCGCACTCGCCGCAAGGAGCTGCTGCCAGTGCCCTCGGCGGCCACCACCACCAAGGAACAAGACCGCGCAGCCCGCAAGGAGCAGCTGAAGGCTCTGCTGAAGCAGATCCTCAAGGGCGCTGGGAAGGCCAGCGGCCAGGAAGGCCGGCGGCGTTTCGCCAGCGGCATGGCAGAGGCGGAGAAGCTAGTGGCGGCAATCCAGGGGCTCGCGCGCGTGAAGTCTGGCAGCAACACCAGGGGTGGTGGAGCAAGTACCGAGCGGGTGAGAGAGCCGGGCAAGGGCGTTACAGGAGGGGCACTGGAAAGGTTAGGGCTGTGATGCTGTGTCTTCGCAGTCTTCCTCAGGGTAGAGGGCATTGCACGCAAGGCACATCCATCTTCTGCTACCTATCATCGGGTAGGCTGACGCGAACTCGCTCTACGAATTCCCAGCAAGCACATCTGCTGTGGTATGATACCAGTGCCGTTTGGTACCTGCCATAACCCGTCCCCGCACTCCCACACAATCCCCCCTTGCTGCAGCCCGAGCCGGCGGCTGCGGCAACCACCGTCTTGGACGCCGACGCTGCAGCCCCATTAGTCCACAGCAATGTGGACGCTGTGGTGGATCCCGGCGACACTCAGGCCTTGGTCGGCGACCAGCACAGCCAACAGGCTGCAGCAAATGACAAGGCTGCAAGTGCTTTGGGGGCTCAACGTTCGTCGAGGGTGCCATCACGCGCCACCTCCAAGAAAGAGGTGCAGGGCTCATCACGTGGACAGTCAGCCCGCCCATCGCGGTCGCACTCTCGCGGTCCCTCCTCAGGGAACCTTTCCGAACACCGCGTACCCTCGCAGTCGCGGCCGCCCTCCAGAACAGACTCGTTGCAGGGCGTTACCTGGCCTCAGCCTTCCAGGGCAGCGTCCCTCGACCGGTCCAGTCGTGCGTCACGAGAGCTCTCGGGCGCCAGCTTAACTGTAGGCAGCCTTGCCTCTGGACCAGTATCGCGGCGGGAGAGCGCCGGACTAGGTAGGTCCGCTCGTTGCAGGCTCTGTTACATACGAGGCATGCAGGCCAAGATATGGGCCTTAGTTAAGCTGGCGTGCGTATCAGTCGCATGCAGCCTTAGTAGTGAATCAGAGAGTGCATCCCTTACCGCTCCGAAGGCTTCCGCAATCCCTCACCACTGCTACAGGTTCTGATGTTGCACCCTTTAAGTCCGAGGAGGTACAGGTGTCTGATGAACAGCCTCGACCGGAGCCTGCACCAGGCAATGCTGACGCCTCCGGCCGAGGGGGTCCCCCCTTCAAGTCGGGAGGCTCCCTAAAGGCGGCCACAGCGACACCGCCGCATGCCAATATGCCCCCTGCCTCGACTTTGCCTACCTTGGTGGGCGGTGCTCATACCCCAGCATACAACGTCACAAGTGGTCTTCTTCACATCAGGCGCGAAATCTCTCCTGGCGCACAGCACCAGGATCAGATTAGGGCCGCCGGAGTGCCACCCGGTGTTATGGCAGAGTCGCTGGAGGACCAGGTGCAGCAGATCGTAGAGCGGGACGCAGCAGCCTTCGCTGAGATGGCAAGGTGCGCGGGTTCAGGCGGTTTGCGCTGAGTACTCTCCACTGTGCAATTACGGGGCGCACGGAGTCCCACATGGTGCGTTGACAGTCCGGGCCTGAAATGGGCAACGAATACACCGTCTGCCAGTCTGCAATATAGCCAGGAAGGGGTTGTGCATAAGGTATCTGGAATATATAGTCCACCTCGAGCCCGCGGATGCCACGTTTCGACATCCAGGTGCACAAGCAGTACATTCTGACTTGATCAGCTGGTATGTCCACAGTGACCGGACTCACCCTGCAGGCTGCAAAAGCTCGACGCCCTGGAGCATCGGCTGCACGCAATGGTGGACAAAGTCGAGACCAAGCTATCGCACGTCCTGCGGCCGCTGCAGCTCAGCGCGCAGCAGCTAGTGCAGGCGGGGCTGGGCCAGGACGAGTGGGGGCTCCACATTGGACTGGATGGGCAGCAGTCGCTTGTACGAGGAGGACCGGCAGTTGCAGCGCAGCCCGTAGCCACTAGCGGCACGCTGGCCGGTGGCCAAGTCCAGGCAGGAACTGGCGGTGTGGGCGGCGTGACCAGCCCACGCACTGCCGCAATGTCTGTGCTCGAGCTGCAGCGCATGCTCATCCAAATCAACCGAATGGAAAGCAAGGAGCAGGAAGTCCGGTAAGGTTCGATTCGTGGCTTCATGGGGAAGTAATAGGTAAGGCGTTGGCATACGGTTGCTAGTAGGAAAGGGCTGGTCACTATCCCAGCAGTTCAAGTAGTACGTCCTTGATACAGGGAGAGCGCCTCCCTTTCGGCAGGGACTCCTAGACAACCCACGGCACGCCAGGCGGCCAGGAGGCCCGCATGCTCGAGAACAGCAGTTTACCAACATCTCCCCCCGCTTCCCTCTTCCGTCTGGCAAATGTAATACAGGCGGAAGTGGTTCCATGATGTCAAAGTATCCAAAGGACGCAGCGCCTCAGCGCAGCCCATCGTCGTCCGAGACGGCCAGGTTGGCTCGGTGAACCCGGATGAGCCCGTGTCAACGTCTGCATCTCCGGTTCGCGCGCCGCGCCAGGCCACCAGCCCCCGCCCTCCCGACCCGGGCTGCTGGTCCTTCGCACGGCCGCCTACTGCAAGCGTCCTTGCGACGGTTGCTGCTGACAGCAGCCACGCTGCCGGCGAGGGCAGCCTCAGCGTGGAAGCCCAGGACGGCTCGGCTTATGACTATGGGCCTGATCCGATCAGCAATGCCACGCTGGAATCCGTATTGCGGGGGCGGCGACGCTTCATGCGGGCACAGCACTTGGCGGACGGGGATCTGCTTTCATCGGCCCGGCCCAGTCTCAACCCCGTTCAGGTACAATGCGGTCCATGGCATTCCAAATGCATGCGTATGTTGCTTCCGGTTTGCAGGCGTCCTACGAAATATTGTAAGGGGGGATGATGCAAGTCCGTCGAGCGCTGTCGGCGTTTGGCAACAACTGAGAGACCGCCTTCCCTCTCCAATCATAGATTATGGAGGACGTCACGGACGCTCTACTAGACGAAATGTGTCGGGAGCAAGCCCAAGGTGGGTGTTCTGCAAGGATTGGGCCACAGGTGCTTTTGGTGTTTCCCATTAATCAGGACCCTCCATTTGCAGAGCTGCTGGGCTTTTGCGACAGCCTTGGTGAGCACGTCTTCAAGGACGAGTTCAACCTGGAGGACGACTAAGGGCGGCCGCGGGTCCTTCTGATGCCGATGATCCCAGGCGCACCCTAGCTACTGGTTGTCGATGCTCACCCTTGTTGAGTTGCAGCATTCCTTCTGCCCACGTGCTCTTGATTGCGGCTCGTCGTGTCGCCTCTCGAGTTATGACCCAGGGGTCGCTCATCCTGCGGGTCAGTCAGCAGGTTAAGGTTGCGGATACATGTAACAAGAAGATTCGTCACCTACGTGCCAGTCGAACAAATTGAAGCTTTCGTTCATGACACGTCAAACCATCGGAAGGGAAAAGCTGTGCATAGCGGCAGCCGGTTTAGTTGCAGTGTTATCGGCGCTTGCCAGTACCCGAGTCGCTCGGACAAGAAGCCGACCTTCAACCACAAAAGCCATGGCCACACAGCATGCGCATCCCGGCATGAAGCGCCTGCTGGCGCGGCTCATCGAACGGGGCGCCGTCCGCACCCCTGAAGTGGCGCGAGTGATGGGGCAGGTGGATCGGGCCGCTTTCCTGCGGCCCTTCAGTGTTCGCACTGAGCACGCGTACGAGGTAGGGGTGCAGCGTATGCGTTTGTTGCATTGCATTTGTAACCCAGTGATGACTTCGGGCACCGTCGGATGCCTCGGCAGCTGAGCACACCCTTGCGTCAAAGGTCTAAATACAGGTCAATCCAAAGCCTAGTAAACCCTTGCACACGCGTTCCACGGCGGAACTGTACCCTAGGTGTGGGATCCCTACCCCAGCATGCCCTTGCCTTGTACCGCAGGATCACCCGCTGCCCATCGGCTACGGCCAGACTATCAGCGCACCTGTAACGGCCAAATCGAGGCCTTGGCATCTGGGCGCCCAATCCTCTTGTTACAGTGGTGCGAATTGCTAGGACTTCCGTGGAAAGATGCCGCCCCACGCTGGGAAGTCCCCGGATCGATTCCGGATTAGCGCGCAAGAGGAAGTTACGCCTTCTCACTCCTATGGTGGATGCCCGTGAGCGGCGGCGGACAGAACCCTCGGAGACGGGCGAAACAGAAAACCTCCAGTCGACAAGAGATGGCGCGCCACAAGCGGC